>PVKV010041230.1:0-11613 GCA_004027835.1 Alouatta palliata | reverse complement strand
AAAAAAAAAAAAAAAAAAAAAAGTACCGCCAAGCTGTGCTCCGACAGCCTGATCACAGCCAAGGGCTCGGAGGAAAAGGAAAAATTATGAGAGAGAGAGAAATCGGTGCTAAGTAACGGCCCTAAAGCAATGCTTGTCTTTGTAGATTCCAGAATGCTAACCTGCGGTGTTCCCTCTGGTGAATTCCATACCTCGGCTTTACAGGGTTAGGCTGATTGCCAAGGGTTTGTTTTTAAATCAAAATACCCAAGAGTTTTTTACTTCCTCATGCTATTCTGGGTTCCTCTCCTCCCTCTCTCTGGGCCACTGCCAGGAAACGGATCACTGAATCGGCAGCTTGACAAAGACGACCAGCCGCAAGTCTTGGGAAGGGGCAGTTTAATCACTCCCAAGTCCTGGGCGACGGATGACCTTCAAGTCACCTCCACTCTCCCGGGAGATGGGAAGGCCCTCCCCTTGCTCCCAACGTGATCCCGTTTTTCCCAGGGGGCCCACAAGTGTTTGGCTAAGCACAGGCTCTCGGGAAGTTTGAGACTTGGGGGAAGGATAAGCCCTTTGTGCTGAGAAAGAGCATTTTTATTCACATCTTTTTTAGGTGATTTGCTGCCGATATTTATAAAAAGTAACTCCCTCTGTGCCAGTGACCCATTTGTACATAAAAAAGATGTGTTGAACTTTGCTTGGGGTTTGTTATTTCTGTTTGGGAGAAGGGAGTTCTGCGAGTAAGAGGCTCCGTATACCTTCCAAGTGAATAGCCACTGAAACCCCACCCTGTTTCTGCACTTAAATCTCTTGCCTGGAAAGTTGAAGAAGACGACATTCGCTGTTAGCTCTGAGTTCACCTCTCTGCCGGCTCCAGGGTGCAGAAGGAGTGTCAACAGACTCCCGTTGAGGTCTGTCCTCTGGACGTACGCCGCAGCATTTGTGATAAACAGTGGCCCAAGACAGCAGGGTTTGGGGTGGTCCCGCACTTGGAGGAAGCCCATCAAGGAACGTTGGTTTATTTTCACAGCTGTTTGGTGGTAGGATTAACACAGAAAAATCTTGAGATTCTGTAAAGCTCCAGCCATTAGCTTATTCTCAGCCAAGAGTCCTTGTAGAATTGGTTGGATTTTAGCCATGCACGTCTAAAACTTCTCTTTAAGGAGGGAATGTGTGTATTCATCTCATGCAGCGGGCTCTCAACACCAGTGCCTTTCTGGGGTCCCATGTGTCCCTTGTGTGGTATATTGGGGGTGGGCAGGAGATCCCTGGGGGTGTCAGGAGGAACACGGCAGAGCCTGCGGGTGGGTGAGCGGTGTTCTCTGTGGATTGGTTGACCCAGGCTGCCGCCCTGCCCTTTCTCTCGGATTCCCCCACACTGGAAGCCATTCCCTTGCTAGCTCTCGTCTCTTGCAGGCGTGGGGAGGTGAGCTCTATTATTAACAGAGACACATAACTGAAGCTTAGGATTTCAAACCTAAAGCCAATCTGGGAACACAAGGGCTCTGTAAAAAGCATGGGTATAGTTACTGAGTACTCGCACACATTAAATAGAGCTCTCCTGAGTCGCAGACACGGCCATACACTCTGTGCACGAAACACAGCAGATCCTGCCAGAATAAAGATCAATTTCTTTTAAACTTCAGGAATGGTGTCCCTCTACAGACTCGAGATCTTACAGTTGGTTCCATGATGCTCTTGCCTGCGGTCTTTGTTGGGAGTAGGGGGTGAAGGATCTTATGATTTTTTAGAGTTTATGAGTTTTGAACTTGATTACGTCTAAGACAAAGCGTGGGAGGAAAATCCAAGAGGGTTTCACAATCCTGAGACTTTTGGAAACTGCCGTTTTCGATCAGGGTAATGCAAAAGTTCCACGTTTGGTGAAATCCCATTTCATCTTGTTTTCCACCCTGGTATGGAGAATTTCACATCTTTTTTCCCTTTCTGGAGAGAATTATTTCTTGGAGCTGCCTGTAAGAGTCTTCTGTTTTTCCAGAGGAGATTCCTTCACCTGGATTTTGTTAAAACGTGTGAAGTCTGATCAAATTGCCTTGTGTGTGTGTTTCCTTGAAGTGAACGTTTCACCAGAGCCTCGATGGGTTTCAGCTTATCTGATAGCTGATGGATATTTTTCAAGGCCAGTGAGTGCCTATAAGCACTTTCTGAATATGATACAGCACATGCTGTTTAGAGGAGACCGCACAGGCCAGGTGTGTGGGGAACAGTTTGTTAAAAGCCAGTGAGTTTCGCAAATGTGCTAGATGAGGGAGAGTTCTCAGCTTTCCCAGCTGCAGTAATCAGGACTCTGTAACTGGAGACCGGTGTGAGAGATTTTATTCTCTGCCATCACCACCGGGCCTTTAGGACTGCAGGCAATTCAGAAGACTAGAAATGCTGGTTCAGTTGGTCAGCTTGGGGTGGGACACCTTACCAACCCAGCAGAGCCAGCTCTGGCTTCGGTTTCTCAGCTGGTGACAGCTGACTGACTCATTCTGAGGAATTGATTATGCCCGTGGACGTGGCCCACTTGACTTATTTATCTCCTCCTTTCAGCTGTGCTCTGCCAACCACATGATCTGCTGAATGCTACGTGGACCCAGTGTGGTTATTTCTGAGCCACCTTATCTCTCACTTTTAAAGTTGGATTGGGCTTGCTTTCAGAGCTTTTGATCTCTTATCTCTTGGTACTTAGTCTTGCTTTGACACCAAACAGCCCTCATAGTCTTTTGAAAGAGCACATTAAAAATCCCTAGGCTGGGCATGATGGCTCATGCATGCAGTCTCAATACTTTAGGAGGCCGAGGCAGGACGAATCTTTGAGCTCCAGAGTTTGAGACCAGCGTGGGCAATAGAGTGAGACTGTCTCTACAGAAAGTTTTAAAATTAGCCGGGTGTGGTGGCACGTGCTTGCAGTCCCAGCCACCTGGAAGGCCAAGGGTGGGAGGATGGATTGAGCCAGAATGGTCAAGGCATCGGTGAGTGCACCATTGCACTCCAGCCTGGGTCACAGAGTGACACCCTGTCTCAAAAAAAAAAAAAAATCCCTGAGACCTGCCTACTCCCTAAAGCACCAAACAAGGAAAAACACTGGGAAGAACGGAGCTCAGAAGGCTGTGCTCTCTGAGGCATCCAGGCAGCCTCGCTGGATGGAGAAGGTCAGGCAGGTGGGATGACGAGCTGGGAAGGGACCCTGAATCAGAAGCAGGTGATATGTGGTTGCGGCACCAGAGAGACGCCGGACAGTGTTACCGCAGGTCTTGACTGTCCACCTTCATCCCTGAAGTTGATCCGGCTTTCTTACTGTCACATAGGTGGATGTGAAATCGACCTTGCTGGGCGCGGTGGCTCACGTCTGTAATCCCAGCACTTTGGGAGGCTGAGGAGGGCAGATCACGAGGTCAGGAGTTCGAGACCATCTCACCAACATGGTGAAACCCCGTCTCTACTAAAAAATGCAAAAATCAGCCCGCTGTGGTGGCGCATGCCTGGAGTCCCAGCTACTCGGGAAGCTGAGGCAGGAGAATCGCTTGAACCTGAGAGGCAGAGGTTGTAGTGAGCCAAGCTGGTGTCACTGCACTCTAGCCTGGGTGAGAGAGCGAGACTCCATCTCAAAAAACAAAAACAAAAACAAAAAAACGGTCTTTAGGGATCTGATTTTTAATCACGCCCAGTGGCAAGCGTCCTACCTGGTGTGCTGACTGAATGGCGTTTACGCTCCTCCGGGCTTGCCCGCCTCTCTGGCTGTGGCTTTCCCTGCTCCGCTCATTCGAGCCTCCTCTCCTCACCTTGCTGCTCCTCTGTGCTGCATCCTAAGCTCCACTCCCCTTCTTCTACATCAGGGTTCATAGCCCAGGGCTTTGGGGAGTCTGTGGATGTTCAAATTGAGTGTTTTACCTCAATTTGGTTGAAGTTGTAGTGAGCCAAGATCGCGCCGTTGCACCCCAGCCTGGGCAACAAGAATGAAACTCCACCTCAAAAAATTGCACCATTTCTTTGATGCTTACTGGCTGGCATTCTTCTGTAAAGAAGGTCTTTCCCTCCCTCTGACTCAGTTTTTGAGTATTCCTGTAGGCCCATGATTCTTTTTCTTCCCTTTAATTCAAGGTGTTTTAATGTCTTACTGTTGTAATATTTTTCTGATGCTGAAAATGTTTAGAGTGAGGAGATAGCTCTTGTATCTTTTTCACATATCCTCATGGTTCTTCGAGCATTTCCTTCATTTTATTTTTATTTATTTACTTTTGAGACTGAGTCTCACTCTGCTGCCCAGGCTGAAGTGCAGTGGCATGCTCTCAGCTCACTGCAACCTCCACTTCCAGGGTTCAAGAGATTCTCGTGCCTCAGCCTCCTGAGTAGCTGGGACTACAGACATAAGCTCACATGCCTGGCTAATTTTTATATTTTTAGTAGAGATGGGGTTTCATCATGTTGGCTAGGCTGATCTTGAACTCCTGACCTCAGGTATCTGCCCACCTTGGCCTCCCAAAGTGCTGGGATTACAGGTGTGAGTCACCTGCACCCCCCAAAAAAAACTGGGTGTGATGTGCACCTGTAGTCCCAGCTACTCAGGAGGCTGAGGCAGAAGATTGCTTGAACCCAGGAGGTGGAGGTAACAGTGAGCCAAGACCGTGCCATTGCACTCCAGCCTGGGTGACAGAGTGAGACCCTGTCTCAAAAGAAAAAAGAAAGAAAAAAAAGTTAATTGAATTATTAATTTTCTCTTGGAAACCATGTTATGAGTTTGATAGGTATGAGGTTCATTTGACTCTGTTTGTATTCACTTGAAGGTTGGTTCCATCATTTTTATTTCTTTCTTGCCTATGTATATTCTTTACGCAGGTCAAAAGTCAACACTACACGAATGGATGTATTCCCATTCTCATTTCTCCATCTGTTCCCCCCAGTCTCTGTTTTCTCCTCCTTGTTTGTCTTCTCCTTTTCCTCCCTTCCTTCTTACTTTCCTTCCACAACTATAAGCAGGCACATAGCTACGTTATTATTTTATTTTATTTTTGAGATGGAGTCTCACTGTGTCTCCCAGGCTGGAGTGCAATGGGGCAATCTCAGCTGACTGCAACCTCTGCCTCCTGGGTTCGAGCCATTCTCCTGCCTCAGCCTCCTGAGTACTGGGATTATAGGTGCCCACTACCATGCCTGGCTGATTTTTGTATTTTCAGTAGATATGGGGTTTCACCATCTTGCCAAGGCTGGTCCCGAACTCTGACTTAGTGATCCACTCCCTTGGCCTCCCAAAGTGCTGGGATTACAGGCTTGAGCCTCCGCGCCCGGCATTACACAAAAGAGAGCATAGTACATACTCTCTGCTGTAACTTTCTTTTAATTTTTATTTTCATTAACAAGTGAATTCATCTCCTAGAGGTACACCTCATCTTTTTTTTATTTTTAGTTTTGAGGTGCCATCTTGTTCTGTTGCCCACCCTGGAGTGCAGTGGCGCAGTCTCAGTTTACTGCTACCTCCGACTCCTGGGTTCAAGCGATTCTCCTGCCTCAGCTTCTCGAGTAGCTGGGACCGCAGATGCCTGCCACCGCACCTGGCTAATTTTTGTATTTTTAGTAGAGATGGGGTTTCACCATGTTGGCCAGGCTGGTCTTGAACTCCTGACCTCAGATGATCTGCCTGCCTTGGCCTCCTAAAGTGCTGGGATTACAGGTGTGAGCCACTGTGCCCAGCTGATCCTCCTTATTTTTAAAAAATGCCTGCGTGGTGCTCCACTGTGGCTGGCTGATCCTGTGTTCAGCCCGTCTCCTATGCAGTGATATCTTGATTCATTTTTCCACTATTTTGCTATTAGAAACAGGATTGCAGTGAACGGCCTTGGGTGTGTACTGTTTTGCATTTGAGGGGGTGGATCTTCAGGGTAGTTTGCAGGACAGATTGCTGGGTTAAAGGGTAAATACGTATTTTGTTAGACACTGCACAATCTTCTGTTTCGCGCTGTCACCAGAAACGTGAGAATGCTTGCTTTTCGCCAACAGCGAGTGCTGGCAGGTTTTTGAATTTTTAGGTGACAGATGGTTTCAGTGTAGTTTCAATTTGTGTTCTCTTATGAGTGAAGACGAGCATATTTTCATGTTTATGGGAGACTTGTATATCTTGTTCTATGAACTCTTCTGTCTTAATTCATTTTTCTATTTTTTTCACTTGATTTTTTTTTTTTTTTTTTTTGAGATGGAATCTTGCTCTGTCACCCAGGCTTGAGTGCAGTGGCACAAGGTTTCACCATGTTGGTCAGGCTGGTCTCAAACTCCTGACCTCATGATCCACCCACCTTGGCCTCCCAAAGTGCTAGGATTACAGTTGTGAAGCACCACGCCCAGCCCACTTGATTTTTAAGAATGTGTGTGTGTGTGTGTGTGTGTGTGTGTGTGTGTGTGTGTCTGTCTGCGACAGTCTCACTCCCATTGCCCAGGCTGGAGTAAAGTGGCATGATCTTAGCTCATGACAGCCTCTGCCTTCTAGGTTCAAGCAATTCTCCTGCCTCAGCCTCCTGAGTAGCTAGGACTACAGGTGTGCACCACCATGCTCGGCTAATTTTTGTATTTTCTGTAGAGACAGGGTTTCACCATGTTGGCCAGGCTGGTCTCAAACTCCTGACCTAAAGTGATCTGCCTGCCTCAGCCTCCCAAATTGTTGAGATTACAGGAATGAGCCACCACTCTTGACCAAGAACTTTTTATATATTAGAAAGATTTCCAGGCTGGACACAGTGCCTCACATCTATAATCTCAGCAAATTGGGAGGCCAAGCTGAGAGGATTCCTTGAGGCCAGGAGTTCAAGACCAGCCTGGGCAACATAATGAGACCCCCATCTCTACAAAAAGTTTAAAAATTAGCCAGGCATGGTGGCAGGCACCTGTAGTCCCAGCTACTTGGGAGGCTGAGGCAGAAGGATTGCTTGAGCCCGGGAGGTCAAGGCTGCAGTGAGTTGTAATTGCGCCATTGCACTCCAGCCTGGGCAACAAAGTGAGACCCTGTCTCTCAAAAAATAAATAAATAGGCCGGGTGCAGTGGCTCACGCCTGTAATCTCAGCACTTTGGGAGGCCAAGGTGGGTGGATCATGAAGTCAGAACTTTGAGAGCAGCCTGGCCAACATGGTAAAACCCCGCGTCTGCTAAAAATACAAAAATTAGCTGAGCATGATGGCTGGTGCCTGTAATCCTGGCTACTCGGCAGGCTGAGGCAGGAGAATCGCTTGAACCCAGGAGGTGGAGGTTGCGGTGAGGCAGGACTGCGCCATGCCCTCCAGCCTGGGCGACAGAGTGAGACTCCATCTCAAAAATAAATAAATAAATAAATAAATAAAACAGAAAACAATAAAGAAATGAGAGATTTCTGTCTGTCCCCATCACAGCTCTCCACCCACTCTGCTTGTAGTCTGGCTTTGCTCATGTCACATCTCACTTGGATGAGAGCAAGCGCCTCCTCGACTGGCTTCCAGGCCTTCACTGCTGTCCCTCTCTAGCCCGTTGTCCACACTGGAACTAGGATGACCTTAACATGCAAATCTGATCATGTCACCCCCTCCACTGACTGGATTCCTCTTGTCCTTGGGATGAGCAGCTCCTTAACGGGGCATTGGGGGCCACCTCCCCTGGCCATGTGCTCTGTCCTCTTTTGTCTTCAGAGCATCTTTTCAAAGAGGTGTATGTGGTCACAGAATGAGGGGCTTTGTGAAATTACGCTGGCAAGCAGAAATGAGCAGACCTGGCTTCTGAGGCTGGTTACATTGTCTCTCAATCTAAACATCACTTCCCTGGGGAGGCCGTCATTAACACCCCTCCATCATCTCTGTTCCCGGGACCACGGGAACTTCTTCCCGTCACTCATGGCTCCTGTTTTATCACTATACTATAAGCTCCCTGAGGGCAGAGTGTATGCCTGCTTTCCTACTGGACCTAGCAGGGGCTCCACAGTATTTGTTTTTTTTTTTTTGAGATGGAGTCTCACTCTTGTCGCCCAGGCTGGAGTGCAATGGTGCGATCTCGGCTCACTGCAACCTCCGCCTCCTGGATTCAAGCGATTCTCCCACATCAGCCTCCTGGGTAGCTGGGACTACAGGTGCATGCCACCACGCCCAGCTCATTTTTGTATTTTTTTAGTAGAGACGGGGTTTCACCGTGTTGGCCAAGATGGTCTCCAGCTCCTGACCTCGTGATCCACCTGCCCTGGCCTCCCGAAGTGCTGGGATTACAGGCTTGAGCCATCACGGCTGGCCTCCATCAGTATTTTTTAATGGATGGCCTGGACTGCCGAGTCAACAGGTCGTTTGGTGCCAGGTAAATACTGGAAGGATGGAATGAAAGAACACATGGTCCCGCCCACGTTCCTGAAGGTGAAGTGCTTACTTTCAGAATTACTCAGCTACCACTGAATTTCCTTCCAGTGGGACCTTCTTATTCAAGATGGCTTCAATTCAAAACTCTTCAATCAGCAGAGAGTTTTGAGAACCAGTGGGAGGGGTTCCTGGGAAGCAGCGCTATGGTTCTGTAGGGATTTGTTTATTCAGCTGATGTTAATAAACGAAGCTGAAGGTAACAAGCTGTCACTTAGCCTCTCCGGGCTGGGCCAGAACTGCCATTGTTTAAGTTTCAGATTTCATCCCCAAAGTACAGTGTCACCACCTTAGATGAAGGATATTTATTAGTGTCATGAGGGAGATCACAGTCTCATTCCCTTCAATCACTAGCACGAGACTGAAAAAAAAAGAAAATCAAATTCAGGTTAGAACAGAGACGAGCTGAGATGCTGGGCCAGAGATCCCAAGGGGACCTGCCATTGTCTGTTAAAACACAAGGCCACCGAGGGAGAAGCCAACCACTTCACCTCCACGCGCTTCGGAACCCACAGGGTTCGACGGGGCTGCACCTTCCAACTCATAAGATGCTCTGCTTCCACCCTGGGGCCGTTAGGGGAACTGGATTAACCACGTGTGCATGGTAGAATGAGGGCACAAACACGGCTCCTGCTGTGAGGGAAAATGCAGGCGCCCCTGGGGGCTGTGGGTCTGTCGTGAGCAGCCTCGGGGCACAGACGGGTTCTGTCCGTGTCTGTCCCGTCTGCCATCCTGGGCCTCAGAGGCTTCTGTGCACCTGACCATGGCAGGCTGTTGTGCCCGCCCGTGGAAACCACTCCACCATCATGGTTACCATGGTGTTGCACTTTGGCAAATTTGGGGAACATCACCTTCCAGGCCTCTTAAAGCATTCTAATAAGAGCTTTGACAAACACAAGGGTTCTTATGAATACAATAATAATCAGGGTTAGTTGGCTGTACTGGCGGTTTCTGGTCTGCAGAGGGTTAATGGTGATGACTGTGACCTTGCCTCCCGGGTTGGGTTTCTCTATCAGGCCCACTCCCTACTCGGGACTGATTTTCTAAATCCCAGATTCCTGCCCACAACCCCCACTGCACTGAGAGCAAGAGAAAAACCCGAAGTTCTGCTGGGAACCTTGTCCCCTGCCCCCTGTCCCCTCACTGCAGTTTTCCTGTGAGCCAAGGAATTTCATTCCACAGATCTGTTTGCTTCTTTCTGTTCCTCCTGCCCCAGGAGGGCGACTAAGGGAAAATGGAGTATTTCTCCTCCTGCCCCAGGAGGGTGACTAAGGGAAAATGCCCCAGGAGGGTGACTAAGGGAAAATGGAGTATTTCCAGCCAGGGGCCATCCAGCTGTATCGAATGTCTCTTCCAGGCAGCAGATTTCATGACAGGCACATCTTTATTCGGGAAAATTAATGTACTTAATTTAGAGGGATGGACTTCCCTTCCAGGAATGTTCCCCCCACCTCTGTCCCCCATGCCACCTGCCATATCATCTTCAGTGACGGCAACTATCATTTTTATACTGGAGACACCATTAAACCATAAGCGGGAGGTCTGGCTTCTCTTCCACCTTTTAATGAACATGGGAACTCACTTAGCCAGTTTTCTCCTTTGCCATGGGCATGAGCCCCGAAGGATCAGGATGGGGACGGTGGGCATCTGAGACCTGGGGCGCCGCAATGGTCCTTGGTGAGAGGGCACCAGGCCAATCAGTCAAGTGAGTCTGAATGCTTTTTGGGGCCAGAGACACCAGGGGATGGCACAGAGGGGAAAGGGACTGGGTTGGGGTCTTTCCTAAAATCGCATTTGCCATAGGGATGGGGCTTTTTAAAATTTTAAATTTTTATCTATTTATTTATTTATTTTTGTTTTGAGATGGAGTCTCACCCAGGCTGGAATGCAATGGCGCGATCTTGGCTCACTGCGACCTCTGCCTCTGGGTTCAAGTGATTCTCCTGCCTCAGTCTCCTGAGTAGCTGGGATGACAGGCTTCCACCACCACATCTGGCTAATTTTTGTATTTTTAGTAGAGACGGGGTTTCACCACGTTGGCCAGGCTGGTCTCGAACTCCTGACCTCGTGATCCGCCTGCCTTGGCAGTGCTGGGATTACAGGCATGAGCCACCATACCCCGCTCTTTTTAAATTATTTATTTATTTATTTATTTATTGAGATGGAGGTTTGCTCTTGCTGCCCAGGCTGGAGTGCAGTGGCACGATCTCAGCTCACTGCAACTTCCACCTCCCGGGTTCAGGCGATTCTTCTGCCTCAGCCTCCCAAGTAGCTGGGACTACAGGCACTCACCACCACACCTGGCTAATTTTTTTTTTGTATTTTTAGTAGAGACGGGGTTTCACCATGTTGGCCAGGCTGGTCTTGAACTCCTTGCCTCACATGATCCACCTGCCTCAGCCTCCCAAAGTGCTGGGATTACAGGCGTGAGCCACTGCCCCCAGCCTTAATTTTTTAAGAGACAAGGTCTAGTTCTGTAGCCCAGATTGGGGTGCAGTGGTTCAATCATGGCTCACTGCAACCTCGAACTCCTGGACTCAGGCAATCTTCTCACTGTAGCCTCTGGAGTAGCTGCGATTATAGATGCTCACCACAATGCCCAGCAAATTCTTTAATTTTTGTTTTTTAGAGATGGGATCTCACTATGTTGCCCAGATTGGAGCATTTTTTTTCTCTCTGTTTTAAAACTGTCATGAGCAGGACCAGCCCCAAAGCAGGGCTCATGTCCAACACACCCACTATGGAGGCGCTTTCAGCTTAGGGCAAGGTCCGCACTTCCCAGAATTGTCTAAACCCCTCTATGCCTTTCCCTAATGTCCTAAACTTGCATAGGCTGGGCAATCACTCCACCTGCCCTTTCAGACCAAGGGGCCATGTTTGAGCAGGCACACAGGCGTGTGGGTAAGTGTGTGCTGACACAGGTTCACTCACGAGGAGACCGAATCCTACACTGTCTCCACACATTTCCCACCCCGATACGAACACTAAAGCAGGACCAGGCCTCTAACTCCTCGTTCTTCACTGTACACACAAGCCTGCACATATTTGGCATCCAGCAAGAACCCTGCGTTTCTGATGCCACCGTGTGAGTGACAGGAAAGTCCATCACCCCCAAAGGTCAATGGTTCCTCTCTGGATCGTGGACAAGGACAGCTTTGGAGACATTTGGGGGATACTGTGGATACCCAGAAAAGCCCAGCAGACACTGGAGCTTCTGGGTGAGGACCCAGGCGCGGCAAAAGGCAGAAGCAGCAGTTGCTATCTAAGGACATAACT
>PVKV010041229.1:0-11614 GCA_004027835.1 Alouatta palliata | reverse complement strand
CTCTGCCTCCTGGGTTCCAGCAATTCTCCTGCCTCAGCCTCCCGAGTAGCTGGGACTACAGGCACGTGCCACCATGCCCAGCTAATTTTTGTATTTTTAGTAGAGACGGGGTTTCACCGTGTTGACCAGGATGGTCTCGATCTCTTGACCTCGTGATCCACCTGCTTCGGCCTCCCAAAGTGCCGGGATTACAGGCGTGAGCCACTGCGCCCGGCCTCTTTTGTTTATTTCTTAAACTTGTGACCTTTTCTCTTTGCATTGCACTCCTATAACATTACAAAGAGTTGAGGCTGTAAAGGGCCAAAGAGATTGCCTCTTACACTGTTTCTGAAGTTTGAGCCAGCAGGAGTGTCACCGGGAAAACTTGCTCAACCTGGGTTGCTGGGCCCACCCCACAGCAAATGCAGCAGGTCAAGGTGGGACTCCGTCTCCAGTTCTAACAAGTTCCAGGTGATGCTGATGCTGCCGGCCTGCGGAACACCTGCCAGGACCACCGGTCTCCTTTCTCCTCCACCTGACTGATGAGAGCATTCTGAGTGTTCATCTCTTGGACACCTTCACCTGATCTCTGAGTGTCAGAATTGATGCCAGCACCAAATGCATAAGCCAGGCTCCATCCTTAACGCTACAGTGCCTCCAAGTCTATTTGTAAATCGTCTATTTGTGACAATGAGTCTATTTGTAAAACATTTCTCAAATGTACTGACTAGAAACAAGTGGTCCCTGTTCTTTATTAAAAACAATCATTTCACGTTTTTCTAAATCAAAATGAGTTTTTTCCCTGAACTGCAATCATCAAATAACTTCTCTTTTTGCCATTGCAAAAGGTTTCTCTATCTGTAGTGTGAAGACAAAAGGTGACTGTCAAGTTCCAGCTGCTGCCTAAAATGTTAAACGGTTTCTTCATTCTGCGTACTTGGCTAAACAAAAGGTTTTTTGACTCTGGTATGAAGCCTTTTTTGGAAAGCTGCAACTTCAGATACCTAATCAGTGGCTAAAATAAGATACAAGAATGGCTTCTTACTTTTTCTCTCTCCAGTGTGCAGTTCTCCCTGGTACATCTAATCTTCTTTGGGAAATTAGCACAGCTAATTCTGGGGAAGCAAAACTTAGAAAGACTTGGAGATGGATGCTGAAGGCTCTAGGTCCCTAACTCCAGCCCAGGCCATGGGACAACTTCCCGTCAGAACCGCCTTCCTGTCTCTCTCAAGTTAATTGTAAGAAGAAATCTGCTTTCCTTCAAGAATATGTGTTTCATCTGCGGGGCCATAAATCAATTTGTAAGCCTAATTTTGTCTGTAATTAAATAGCACTAATTGTTCATGCTGTGTGGATGAGGCTTTTACACTAAGCAGTTTTTGTTGCTTTTCAATAAAACAAAAACATTCCCTGTAGCAGTTTTTAAGAAATGCAACTTTGTTTGAGAGCTGATAAAGGCAGAAAGGAGCTGGAATACAAGTACTGAACGGGCTTATGCCATTGGTGGATGAGAGGGTTCTTTCGAGTCCTCTAAAGACCGGGCATCCTGGAAAACTGAAGACACTCTCTTCCAATCCTTCTGATTGCATCCGGGAGAAAGGCTGGGCCTAAGCTACTCTGGAACAAACTTTTAGTAATTGCAAATGTCCATGTTGTTTAAATCAAAGGGAAGCTCTTTCTACACAGTGACAACATCTGGCTCAAGTTATTAACATTGGTTTGTTTTTATTTTGATTGTTATTATTTTGTTTTCCCACCTTTTACTTTAGTGATACATTTTGTTTAAAAAATATCAAATTATATGTGTTTATGAAGATGGGAAATTAGTAATGGATTTCGTAATCACTACTGATACAGGGGCAGGCACGGTCTTCTCTCCATGACAATACTCGGGAAGATGGTGAGAAATGAAGCTTGGGAAACCTTAGCGTAAAATGACAGCTACCAGATCAATCCTTCCTGAAGATGCAGAAGAGACTTCTTAAAACTCCCTTTCTTTGCAGTTTTCCAAAATTCATGAAATGGCTGGGAAATAGAAAGATCTGGTTGAATCAGTTGTCTCTTTCAAGGGTGGGGGAAAGCCTTCTGATTTGGAGTGCTCTGTAAGTACTGCAAACATTGCGTACCATTTCTGGTAAGGCCAGCAGGAGATCATCCTTCTAGAAGGAGCACCTCTGCGGAATCCATGCTGTGCAGTGGAGGACGATGCCAAGGCCTGCCATTCTCTCCTTCTCAGCACATGGATGACTACACTTCTCAGCCCCTTGCAGTTGACCAACTAAATGTGAGCAGAAGTCATGAGGGTCATTTCTCTGGTGGGGCAGTGAAAAGCTCACCTGTGACTCCTCACTCTGCACCTGCCCTGGCCTGGGAGCAGAGTGGACCCCATGTTCAAAATGGTGCAGCTGTTACAAGGTGGGCCCCCCAGCCGGCAGCCCAGCAAGTCGGGAGAGCAAAGCCCCCCGCCAAACCCACATTCAGAAGGATAGCAGGAGAACTTAATTTTTATTGTGCTGAATCATCAAACTTCTGGGTTCTTCCAGGTTACCATACAAAAATCCAGACCTACTTTTACTCTCCTCTCTCTATCTTTCCGCCTTTCTCATTTTTTCCCAAAGCTTCACAAGCAGATGTTAACAAGTCGGAATATTCGAGATCTCCCAGGTGACCCATGGCATCTCCAGGCAACTCCTAGGTGAACCTAGCAGAGTAGCCTCTTCTGCAAAGATAAATAGGATGGTGCTGCATTCCCCTTAAGTCACTGATTTATGGATCAATATGGAAAGGTCAGCAGGCCTTGAATAGTCTTCTCTGAAGTCACATGGTGAGCTTCTTGGCACACATGGTGTCTTTGTACCTCTAGCCTGATTAGTGCCTGAGTGGTCCTCAGTCGGGGGTGAGGTCAAGGAGAAGCTGCAAGGCTGCCTCTGCAGCAAACCCTTTGTTAAGAAGACCCCCTGGACTGTGCGTGCATCTCTGCGCTGGAGCCCGTGAGCCCAGCCGCTGCATGCTCCCTCACCCCAGATTCCTCCACCTGCCGGAGACACAGCCAGACCACACAGCCTGGCCTTCCTAGGCTTAACTGTGGCTATGGTTATGTCCAAAAGAGTATGGGTGGGAGGGAGGCACCTCCCTTTCAGGGGGAGAGTTTGAGAGTCTGTGAAACCCCCAAACTCCCTTCCCACATTTTCAAGCTGAATGTAAAAATTCAAGGGAGAACCTCCAAGCCTCCAGCAATGGCAGAGTTGCAAGATGGAATGAGTCTGGTTCTTAAAATGTGGGAGGCCACTTTTTTTTTTTTTTTCTGTTTACTAAGACTTTTTTTTTTTTTAATTTTACTTTAGGTGCATACTATATCTGGCATTTCTCCCCATGTTATCCCTCCCCACCCTCCCCACCCCCACTATTTCTCCCCTACCCCCCCAGCTGTCCCCTGTGTGTGATGCTCCTCTCCCTGAATCCACGTGTTCTCATTGTTCCACACCCACCTATGAGTGAGAACATACGGTGCTTGGCTTTCTGTTCTTAGGTCAGTTTGCTGAGAATGATGGTTTCCAGATTCATCCAAGTCCCTACAAAGGACACGAACTCATCGGTTTTTATGGCTGCGTCACTTTTATTTGCATGAAATTTTGGGCGATCAAGAAATAAGATGGCATGGTGTTAAGATATGGAGGTTTGGGGGGTTGTTTGTTAGAATGAACCATTCCACGCAGTTCAGGGTGTATTGATCTCATCACTGCCAACAGAAGCAGGAGTGGGATACAAAAACACACCTCTATCAGCACCTGAAACTGTGGCTAAGCTTTGGCTCACTTCATGGTGTCGAGAGAGTCCGAAGGAGGGAGGAACCACCGACCGCCACACTTAATGAATGCGTGAGGTGCTGTGTCCCCTCTACCAGGCCCCGGGGAGGATGCAAGGGATGGCCTTCGGGAGCTGGTATATTGCGGAGAACAAGCATTGGTTCCAAGACAGGGTCCTCTGGGCTGGGGCACTCTGAGGAGTGGGATTTAGATGGATTCCTCCTTCCATTCCATATGTATTTATTCAGGGCTTACCCCTGGCCGGGCCCTGGAGGCTTCACAGTGAACAAGCGCATCATGAAATTTTATTCCCGTGAGGACAGACAGGAAACAAGCAAACCAAAGAACAAGATCTTTTCAGAAAGAACCTGTGAGGAACTTAAACAGCGTCATTACTTTCCCCTTGGAGAGATCAGGAAAGGCTTCAGGGAGCAGCGCGATCTCTCTCACAAGAAGTGCACTCCGGGTCATCCATGTGCCTGGCGGCGGGAACAGCAGGTGCAAAGGCCGTGAGACATCGCAAAGGGAGCAGGAGCAGAAAGCTCCATGTGGCTGAAGCCTGGTGAGCCAGGGAGAAGATGGTGGGAGGGGAGGTGGGGAGGTACAGGGGACTGGCAGGAGACAGAGGATGCAGGGGCCTTGTCAGGATTCAGGAAGCCAGAGTGAAGCTTCAAGCAGGGGATTTGTAGGAGTCCATTCACATTTTCGGAAGCTCATTGGCGTTCCAGTAGTGCCACCCAGGCAGGGGCTAGACACACGTGTGTCTGGTAAATGTAGCATGCCAGACTCCCATCCGCTTCACGGGCCCACTAGGCCAAATCCAGTGGCCTCTGCCTGTGCCAGGCAGGTGGCAGCAGGAACAATTGCAGGCCTGGCACAGGAGGGCGGGCCGGACAAACCCGCACAGCTCAGATACAGCGCCACACGCCGTGGCAGCCTGCTGGCGTTCACGGCTGTGAGTGTGCACTGGCCCCAGAGTGCCCAGACTGTGTCTACTTTCCACTCCAAGTTTTTGTCACTCTGTCACTCTCTTCTTTTTCAAGAATACCTGTATTAATTTCCCATCTGATAAGCCCTGAACCTGTGGTTTCTGAACATGCCCTGTTCCCGGCTGGTGTTGTTTTCTAGGGTGGAGAAAGTGAGGTGGTGGGGTTGACACACTGAGGGCTGGACTTGGAAATCCATCTGCCAGCACGTGGTTTGTGTAAGCAGCTGTGAGCTCTGTGTGGTATGCCTCCCTCTGTGATCGCTGAGAGCTGGCACTCTGCGGCCCACTTGCAGGGGGTGGGCCTTCCCTTGGGGCCCGGCTATCAGCACACAGTAAGAAGGAAGAGGGTGTGCCCCACCAGAGATCCGCCCCGCCCAGGAACGCACTCCGTCCCTGTCCCTCCCTCCAAGACGACTTGACCTCAGACAAAGGAGAAAATGGGCATTGATGTGGCCCGAAGCACGAGCCCACATCAAAAAGATCAATTTACTTCTCGGAGCTAAGCATCCAGATGATTTGATTTCTTTTGTCCGCTTAAAATCAATGAGTCTAATGGACTTGAAGGGCTGGCTTCTTAGATGACAGAGGCCTTTGTCAGGGAATCAATTGCAGAGATCTTCAGATCAGACAAACGTATCCCACAATTGTTACTGAAGAAATAGCTCCTCAGCTTCTGCGCCAAAAAGGAAAATTTAAAAGCGTCTGTGAAATGGAATCACAGGGAGTTAGTCCTGCCCTGGAGGAGCTCTCAGTGGCCAACGAGGGAAAGGCCTTTCCCACAATTATGTTGAGTTTGCCAACATCAAAGAGAACGTAACACGCGAGATATTGTTGCTTGTCAATTTACACACCAGCTTCCAAGCTGAGGTCTAGGATGCCGTCAACCACCCAATTTAGACGTTATTAAAGGGTGCTTTGGGGAGTACATGAATTGAAATAAGGGTTGTGGATACTTCTGGTTTAGAAGAACTCGATTTTGTGTCTTAACAAAAGCCCCCTAAGTTCATCAAGTAATTAACTCCATGTTCACTCCAATTTCTTTGTGAAATTGGCTGAGCAGCGTGCCTTTGTTTGTGTGGGATTTCCACGGTAGAAGGCTAAAGGGCCACTTTTGTCGTCTTCCCTCCCCACAGATGAGTCTGTCCAAGTCAGAACAGAGAGACCCACCTCCACATAGCTCAAACGTCTTTAAAAAGATGACCTCTAACAATGCTTTTTGTTGTTTTTGTTTTGAGATGGAATCTCCCTCTGTGAGTGCTGTGGCATGATCTCGGCTCACTGCAACCTCCACCTCCTGGGTTCAAGGGATTCTCCTGCCTCAGCCTCCCAAGCACCTGGGATTACAAGTGCCCACCACCACGCCCAGCTGATTTTTGTATTTTTAGTAGAGACGGGGTTTCACCATGTTGGTCAGGCTGGTCTCAAACTCCTGACCTCAAATGGTCTGCCTGCCTCAGCCTGGGATTACAGGCGTGAGCCACCACTCCTGGCCTAGGTCTAACAATTCTTACTTGCCGGTGTTTGATTTTGTCAGAAAGCCTGTGTTGGCTTGGCATTGAAATAGATCCACTTGAGATTATTTCCTTGTGATGAAATATGACCAGTTTTTTGTCAATGAATGTTCGACTCATCACAGGAGAGATTCCAGTGTCGAAAAAAGTGACCAAGGACAATAGTGAGCTCTCGGGATCTGGAAAGAAACGCAGCAGCAGGAGGGCAGTCTCGTATTTGGCTTACAAGACAACTTTACGAACAATAGTGGAATCTGTGACACCAGATTGATGCTATTTGACACTAGATTATCATTGTAACAGCTCAGAAAGGTTGAGAAGGGGCTCCTGGAGACTGGAGCCTGGAACATTTTTCTGTACACAGCCAGGGAGAGCGGCCGTGCCTGGCAGTGGGACCCACATGCAGGTGCAGGCAGGCGTGGAGCACGCGGGCGCCCAGCTTGTGGCATCAGTGGACCTGCAGTGACCCCTAGTGCTCCAGAGGTGGCAGCTCAGGACGACGCTTCTTCCTCCAAGAACAAACGCATTGACATCTTCCTCTGTACCCAATGTACACATGCCATCATGTTACCATGAGTCAGGCTGTATTTTTAAAAACTGGCAATGATTCTTATCATCTCAAGTTAATGAATAACATGGCCAAGCTCATGTGCTTTCATTCAGGAAATTCTGCAATTTGGTGTCCAAAGCTGTTACCTTGCACCCTCCATGCTGCCTAAAATATAGATTAAATTATCCTGGAATTGACTTGAAAATTGAAACATGAGAATTTATATTACATGCATTCTTACTTGAGCTTTACTCATTCTTTAAAATCTGCCAAACAACTGATCATTTTCAAATAGGTATAGCCACCCAGCCCTGAGGTTTTATAATGCTGGCTATTCAAATGAATTGTTTCCAAACAAGAGGCTGCCAGCAGCATCCTCCCCTCTTCCCTTGTCCTCCGCCACCATCCTCCTGTCTTAGGTGCTCAGGCTTCTATAACAAAAATACCATGGCTGGACGGCTTTAAAAAAACAGTTAATTTCTCACTTCTGGAGCCTAGAAGTCCAAGGTCAAAGTGCCAGAAGATGCAGTGTCTGGAGAGGACCTGTGTTCTGGCCCGTCAGTGGCACCTTCTCCTGCCATAACCTCACATGGTGGGAGAGGAGAGACCAGGGAGCTTCCCAGACCTCTGCTTTCATAATCCAATCACCTCCCAAAGCCCCCACCTCCCAACACCATCACACTGGGGATTAAGATTCCCACATATGGATCCTGTGGGTACATATATATATATATTGGATTTATTATAGCAATTGCTCTCCAATATAAAATGAGTCACTCAAAGAAAAATGAAAATGCCAGTTCCTTTGGTGTGGCAAAAGAAAAAGAGAGAGAAAGAGAGAGAGGGGGAAGGAATGAAGGAAGGAAGGGAAGGAGGGAGGGAGGAGGGAGGGAAGGAAGGAAGGAAGGATGGGGGAAGAGAGGGAGGGAAGGAAGGAAGGGAGGGAGGGAGGGAAGAAGGGAGGGAAGAAAGGAAGGAAGGATGGAAGGGGGAAGGGAGGGAGGGAAGGAAGGAGGGAGTGAGGGAAGAGGGTGGTGGGAGGGAGGGAGGCGGCTGGTTGGAGGGAGGGAAGGGGGAGCACACTGTGTCCTGTCCTGGGAGAACGTGATTTTGCATGTGAGGTAGAGACAAGAGTGTTTGTAGGAAGCTGGAATCACGCCAGTGCTGTGGAAAATCTTAGAGCTGGAGCATCCTAGCCATCACCTAATACAATCTTCTCACATTAGATCTGAGAAAAAAAAATAGAAAGAGGAAAGTCACAGTCACAGTTATTGTTGCCCTTTAAAAACACTGCCATAAGGATACAATAATTTAGAAAATAAAAATCCAGCCAGGCACAGTGGCTCACGTCTGTAATCCAACACTTTGGGAGGCCAAGGTGAGAGGACTGCTTGAGTCCAGGATTTTAAGACCAGCCTGGGCAACATAGTGAGACCCCATCTCCACAAATAAAGTAAGGGAAATTAGCTGGGGGCAGGGGTGGCACAGTACACGCCTGCAGTCCTAGCTACCCTGAAGGCCGAGGCAGGAGTATCTCTTGAGTCCAGGAGTTCAAGACCAGCCTGGGCAGTATAGTGAGACCTCATCTCCACAAAAATAAAATAAAATAAAATAAAAATAAGCAAAATTAGCTGGGTGTGGTGGTATATTGCTGTAGTCCCAGCTACTTGAGAGGCTGAGGCAGGAGGACTGCCTGAGCCCAGTAGTTGGAGGCTGCAGTGAGCGGTGACCCACCACACTCCATCCTGAGTGACAGTGAGTCCCTGTCTCAAAAAATACCTAACAAGAAAACACATCTCGTTGCGAGATTGACCCCTCCTCATCGTGATGTTCAGTTTGATCTGAAAGTGGCTCTTCATGAGTATCTGTGGCTGCTTTTCAGGGACTATTGCAAGCGAACTAAAATCCAAGCTGTTTGGGTTCATCTTTCTCTTTTCTTTTCCTTTTTATTTTGCATTCCTGCACTGGGACCACTTTGGAAATAACTTCTATAAAATCCATTATGAGAAATCTGTGCTTAAAATGTACATATTTATCAAATATTTCAAAATGCTTTCTAAAATTAGCCTTCGAAAATTGCAATTTAGCTAAATATTCCTTGCTAGCAAAACTGGCATTAGTCACATCTGCACCTACCTTGAGTGGATGCCTGTTAATAAATGTAATAAATGGCAGATGCTCAGATCATCTATCTATGTTCTCGCCCTCGTTGAAACCTGCTGTGTTTCAAATGCAAGACGGTGCAGTAGCTGAGGCTTAGGCTAGACATGGCACCCAGATCGGACCCAGCGCAGCCCTGTCCGGGGACCTGTGAACCCAGAAGGAGTGAGAACCTCAGTTTGGATATCTGGAACACATGATGCAAAACAGGGCCGCTGCCGCCCACATTCCCTGCCCCGGGGCGGAGAACTAGGGGAGTAACTTATGCAGAAAGTTTGGCTGCTATCTAGTTCTCATCGTTACTCACGCTCCATGAAGCACCTCAGTTTCCACATAAAACCGACCTTTTTTGTTGTTTTTAAGATAAAGTCTCACTCTGTCGCCCAGGCTGGAGTGCAGTGGTGTGATCTCGGCTCACTGCAACCTCCACCTCCTCGGTTCAAGTGATTCTCCTGCCTCAGCCTTCTAAGTAGCTGGGATTACAGGCACCCACCACCATGCCCAGCTAATTTTTTATATTTTCAGTAGAGACGGGGTTTCACCATGTTGACCAGGCTGGTCTCAAACTCCTGACCTCAAGTGATCCATTTGCGTCTGCTACTCAAAGTGCTGGGATTACAGGCGTGAGCCACCGCACCCAGCCCATAAATGCCACTTTTTGCTTAAACTGGTCTAGACTGAGTTATCCTCTCACTAGCAAAAGATGAGCTCTCATCTTTCATCTCTCCTCTAACTCAGCCTTCTAGCTGGGCTCCTGCTTCCATCCTGGTTTAAGAAATTCCCAAGAAATAGAAGTCAGATCTTGTCACTCTGGCTCAAAACCATCCCCTAGGTCCAAAAGCCCCTCAGTGCAAAGCTGAAGTCCTTGCAATGCCCTGCAGGGCTGTGCGGGAGCTGCCTCATGCTTCAGCCAGCCAGGCTCCTCCTCCATCACACATGACAGATAGCCTTTGCACAGACTGCTCCCTCTGCTGGGGACGGCCTTCCCTCAGATGCCTGTAAGATTCTCTCCCTCACTTCATTCCGGTCTCTGCTGAATACCACTATTTATTTATTTATTTAGAGATGAAGTCTCACTCTGTCGCCCAGGCTGGAGCGCAGTGTCGCTATTTTGGCTCACTGTAAACTCCGCCTACCGGGTTCAAGTGATTCTCCTGCCTCTGCCTTTGGCGTAGCTGGGATTACAGGCATGTGCCACCACACCCGGCTAATTTTTGTATTTTTGTAGAGATGGGGTTTCGCCATGTTGGCCAGGCTATACTCAAACTCCTGACCTCAAGTGATCCACCTGCCTCAACCTCCCAAAGTGCTGGGATGACAGGTGTGAGCCACCACACCTGACCGATACCACTTTATTACAGATGCCTTCCCTGGACCTGACATTTGCATGGCAATCTCCATCTCTTTTTTGTTTTTTCTTTACTTTTTTTTTTTTCTTTTTTTTTTTGAGATGGAGTTTCGCTCTTGTTGCCCAGGCTGGAGTGCAGTGGCGCGATCTTGGCTTACCACAACCTCCACCTACCTCCCTGACTAAAGCGGTTGTCCCACCTTGGCCTCCCGAGTAGCTGGGATTACAGGCATGCACCATCATGCCTGGCTAATTTTTGTAGTTTTAGTAGAGTTGGGGTTTTGCCCTGTTGGCCAGGCTGGTCTCGAACTCCTGACCTCAGGTGATCCGCCCGCCTCGGCCTCCCCACTCAATGCGAAGTTGAGGCAGTGCTCAGGGTGGTTGGAGTGGAGCCCCTGCTGGGGAGGAATTCGCAACTATGTGACTTTGCGAGTTACTTCACCTTTCTGAGACTTAGTTTCCTTATCTTACAAAATGTAGACTATACGTTTACCTACGTCGCTGGGTTGTTATACAATAAACTGAAGCTATCATGGAAAACACCTACATGGCACCCAGCATATAGTTAGCCTTCAAAAAGAAAGCTATTGATAGTGACTGTTTTCTACAGAAATAGGCACGTGTTTTTCAAAATGTTGTGTTTTTCCTTTTCAGTTTTCTATTTGGCTCTCACATAACTTACCGGGTTCCTGCAGGGTCAAGGCCAGGCACAGATTTTCTTCGCATGATGTTAAATTGTCTCCATGGGGATCGAACTCCTCATTGAAAGTCTTATTGGTTTTATGCTGACATTACATCTCTAAAAACATCAATGAACAAGAAGAGGAAAAATTCCTCTAAATCAACTTTACTGATCCTGGAGTTTGAAAATGAGAACCTTAATCTTTTGGTTAAAGTTTTGCTATTCTGCATAAAAGCCTCCAAGGCTTGGAAAGTTAAAACACACACACACACACACACACACACACACACACACACACACACACACACAGCACCTTTAAGTAACTACAAATTTTCCATGATGAGGAGTCTGCAGGTCTAAGTTCTGGGTGTTGATTTTTCATTGCAGTGTACACAGCTGGGGAAAAGTGCTGACTGGGATACAGACCTGTCTGTGGTGTCACAGTTGCAGACCTGCCCGCGGTGTCACAGCTGCAGACCTGCCCGCGGTGGGACAGCTGCAGACCTGCCCGCGGTGGCACAGCTGCAGACCTGTCCGCGGTGGCACAGCTGCAGACCTGTCCGCGGTGTCACAGTTGCAGACTTGCCCAC
>PVKV010041228.1:0-11615 GCA_004027835.1 Alouatta palliata | reverse complement strand
CATTCAACTTAAGAGTTGAAGCTGTGTTCCTTTTGCGGAGACAGAAATACATTTCTTCTAGGAACTGCGTTTGGGCTTCCCAGAGTGAATGGGAGCACATGCTGTAAAGAGAAACACCTCGCTCTAAAACCAAAATGGAGCTACCTAACTGAATGCTTGTCAATGTGTGCATTCAACTTACAGAGTTGAAGCTGTGTTTTGTTTGGGGAGTTAGAAACACATTTCTTCAAGGAACTGCGTTTGGTCTTCCCAGAGTGAATGGGAGCATATGCTGTAAAGAGAAACATCCCATTCTAAAACCAACACAGAGCTATATATCTGAATTCTAGTCAATGTGGGCATTCAACTTACAGAGTTGAAGCTGGGTTTCGTTTGAGGAGTTAAAAACACAGTTCCTCTAGGAACTGCGTTTGGGCTTCAAAGAGTGAATGGGAGCATAAACTGTAAAGAGAAATATCTGGCTGTAAAACCAAAACGGAGCAACATAATTGAATGTTTGTCAATGTGTACATTCAAATTACAGAGTTGAAGCTGTGTTTCGTTTGGGGAGTTAGAAACACATTTCTTCTAGGAACTGGGTTTGGGCTTTCAGAGTGAAAGGGAGCATATGATGTAAAGAGAATCCTCTCACTCTAAAACCAAAAGGGAGCTACCTAACTGAATGCTAGTCAATGTGTGCACTCAACTTACATAGTTGAGGCTTTGTTTCGTTTGGGGATTTAGAAACACATTTCTTCTAGGAACTGCGTTTCAGCTTCCCAGAGTGAATGGGTGCATATGCTGTAAAGGGAAACATCTCGCTCTAAAACCAAAACGGAGCTACCTAACTGAATGCTTGTCAATGTGTGCATTCAACTGACAGAGTTGAAGCTGTGTGTCGTTTTGGGAGCTGGAAACACATTTCTTCTAGGAACTGCATTTTGGCTTCCCAGACTGAATGGGAGCATCTGCTGTAAAAAGAAACATCTCAATTTAAAACCAACACGGAGCTACCTAACTGAATGCTTGTCAATGTGGGCATTCAACTTACAGAGTTGACGCTGTGTTTTGTTTTTAGAGATAGAAAAACATTTCTTCTACTAACTGAGTTTCGGCTTCCCAGAGTGAATGGGAGCATATGCTGTAAAGGGAAACTTTTCGCTCTAAAACCAAAACGGATCTACCTAACTGAATGGTTGTCAACGTGTGCAATCAACCTACAGATTTGAAGCTGTGTTTCGTTTGGGGAGTTAGAGACGCATTTCTGCTAGGAACTGCGTGTGGGCTTCCCAGTGTGAATAGGAACATACGCTGTAAAGAGAAACATCTCACTCTAAAACCAAAACGGAGCTACATAACTGAATGTTTGTCAATGTGTGCATTCAACTTACAGAGCTGAAGCTGTGTTCTTTTTGGGGAGACAGAAACACATTTCTTCTAGGAACTGCGTGTGGGCTTCCCAGAGTTAATGGGAGCACATGGTGCAAAGAGAAACATCTCGCACTAAAACGAAAACTGAGCTACCTAACTGAATGCTTGTCAATGTGTGCATTCAACTTACAGAGTTTAAGCTGTGTTTCGTTTGGGGAGTTAGAAACACATTTCTTCTAGGAACAGCGTTTGGAATTCCCAGACTGAATGGTAGCATATGCTGTAAAGTGAAATATCTCGCTCTAAAACCAACACGGAGGTACCTAACTGAATGCTTGTCAATGCGTGCATTCAACTTACAGAGATGAAGCTGTATTTCGTTTGGGGAGTTAGAAACACATTTCTTCTAAGAACTGCGTTTGGGTTTCCCTGAGTGAATGGGAGCATATGTTGTAAAGAGAAACATCTCGCTCTAAATCCAAAAGGGAGCTACCTAACTGAATGCTTGTCAATGTGTGCATTCAACTTTCAGAGTTGAAGCTGTGTTTCATTCAGAGAGTTAGAAACACATTTCTTCTAGGAACTGCGTGTAGGCTTCCCAGAGTGAATGGGAGCATATGCTTTATAGAGAAATATCTCGCTCTAAAACCAAATGGAATTTCTAACTGAATGCTTGTCAATGTGTTCATTCAACTTACAGGGTTGAAGCTGTGTTTCGTTCAGAGAGTTAGAAACGCATTCTTTTAGGAATGTTGTTTCGGGCTTCCCAGTGTGAAAGGGAGCATATGCTGTAAAGAGAAACATCTCGCTCTAAATCAAAAATGGAGCTATCTAAATGAATGCTTGTCAATGTGTGCATTCAACTTAAGAGTTGAAGCTGTGTTCCTTTTGGGGAGACAGAAATACATTTCTTCTAGGAACTGCGTTTGGGCTTCCCAGAGTGAATGGGAGCACATGCTGTAAAGAGAAACATCTCGCTCTAAAACCAAAACGGAGCTACCTAACTGAATGCTTGTCAATGTGAGCATTCAACTTACAGAGTTGAAGCTGTGTTTCCTTTGGGGAGATAGAAACACATTTCTTCTAAGAACGTCGTTTGGGCTTCCCAGAGTGAAGGGGAGCATATGCTGTAAAGTGAAACATCTCCCTCTGAAACCAACACGGAATTTCTAACTGAATGCTTGTCAGTGTGTTCATTCAACTTACAGAGTTGTAGCTGTGTTTCATTCAGTGAGTTTGAAACGCCTTCTTCTAGGAATTGGGTTTCAGCTTCCCAGAGTGAAAGGGAGCACATGCTGTAAACAGAAACATCTCGCTTTAAATCAAACATGGAGCTATCTAACTGAATGCTTGTCAATGTGTGCATTCAACTTACGGAGTTGAAGCTGTGTTTCGTTTGGGGAGTTAGAAAAACATTTCTTCTAGGAACTGCGTTTGGGCCTCCCAGAGTGAAAGGGAGAATATGCTGTAAAGAGAAAACTCTCACTCTAAATCCAAAACGGAGCTACTCAACTGAATGCTAATCAACGTGTGCACTCAACTTACAGAGATGAAGCTGTGTTTCGTTTGGGGAGTAAGAAACACATTTCTTCTAGGAACTGCGTTTGGGCTTCCCAGACTGAATGGGAGCATAGGCTGTAAACAGAAACAGCTCGCTGTAAAACCAAAACAGAGCTACCTAACTGAATGCTTGTCAATGTGTGCATTCAGCTTACAGAGTTGAAGCTGTGTTTCGTTTGGGGAGTTAGAAACACATTTCTTCTAGGAAATGAGTCTGGGCTTCCCAGAGTGAATGGGAGCATATGCTATAAAGAGAAACACCTTGCTCTAAAACCAAAACGGAGCTACCTAACTGAATGCTTGTCAATGTGTGCATTCAACTTACATTGATGAAGCTGTGTTTCGTTTGGGGAGTTAGAAACACATTTCTTCTAGGAATTACGTTTGGGCTTCCCAGAGTGAATGGGAGCGTATACTGTAAAGAGAAACATCTCGCTCAAAAACCAAAAGGGAGCTACCGAACTGAATGCTTCTCAATGTATGCATTCAACTTCCAGAGCTGAAGCTGTGTTTCGTTTGGGGAGTTAGAAACACATTTCTTCCAGGAAGTGCGAATGGGCATCCCAGAGTTAATATGAGCACATGTTGTAAAGAGAAATATCTCGCTCCAAAAAAAAAACATAGCCACATACCTGAATGCTTGTCAATGTGTGCATTCCACTTACAGATCTGAAGCTGTGTTTCATTAGGGGAATTGGAAACACATTTCTTCT
Source organism: Alouatta palliata (assembly GCA_004027835.1). Classification (NCBI taxonomy): domain Eukaryota; kingdom Metazoa; phylum Chordata; class Mammalia; order Primates; family Atelidae; genus Alouatta; species Alouatta palliata. Next base: position 7,992 of record PVKV010041228.1, on the reverse strand, counting down.
AGGAAATGCGTTTGGGCTTCCCCGAGTGAATAGTAGCATATGCTGTAAAGAGAAACCTCTCACTCTAAAACCAACAGGGAGCCACCTAACTGAATGCTAGTCAATGTGTGTACTCAACTAACAGAGTTGAAGTTGTGTTTCGTTTGGGGAGTTAGAAACACATTTCTTTTAGGTACTGCGTCTGGGCTTCCTAGAGTAAATGACAGCGTATTCTGTAAAGAGAAACACCTCGCTCTGAAACCAAAACGGAGGTACCTAACTGAATGCTTGTCAACGTGTGCATTCAACTTACAGAGTTGAAGCTGTGTTTCGTTTGGGGAGTTACAAACACATTTCTTCTAGGAACGGCGTTTGGGCGTCCCAGAGTGAATGGGAGCATATGCTGTAAAGAGAAACACCTCGCTCTAAATCCAAAACGGATCTACCTAACAGAATGTTTGTCAATGTGTGCATTCAACTTTCAGAGTTGAAGCTGCCTCTCGTTTGGTGAGTTAGAAACACATTTCTTCTAGGAACTGCGTGTGGAATTCCCAGACTGAATGGGACCTTATGCTGTAAAGAGAAACATCTCGCTCTAAAACCAACACGGAGGTACCTAACTGAATGCTTGTCAATGTATGAATTCAACTTACAGAGCTGAAGCTGTATTTCGTTTGGGAAGTTAGAAACACATTTCTTCTAAGAACTGCGTTTGGGTTTCCCAGAGTGAATGGGAGAATATGTTGTAAAGAGAAACATCGCACTCTAAAAGCAAAATGGAGCTAAATAACTGAATGCTTGTCAATGTGTGCATTCAACTTACAGAGGTGAAGCTGTATTTCGTTTGGGGAGTTAGAAACACATTTCTTCTAGGAACTGCATTTGAGCGTCCCAGACTGAATGGAGCATATGCTGTAAAGAGAAACATCTCGCTCTAAAACAACAATGGGGCTACCTATCTGAATGCTTGTCAATGTGTGAATTCAACTTACAGAGTTGAAACCGTGTTTCGTTTGGGGAGTAAGAAACACCTTTCTTCTAGGAACCGCGTTTGTGCTTCCCAGAGTGAATGGGAGCATATGCTGTAAAGACAAACATCTCACTCTAAAAACAACACGGAGCTATCTAATTCAATGAATGTCAATGTGTGCATTCAACTTACAGAGCTGAAGCTGTGTTTCGTTTGGGGAGTTAGAGACACATTTCTTGTAGGAACTGCGTTTGGGCTTCCCAGACTTAATGGGAGCATATGCTGTAAAGAGAAACATCTCGCTCTAAAACCAAAACGGAGCTACCTAACTGAATGCTTGTCAATGTGTGCATTCAACTTACAGAGTTGAAGCTGCGTTTCGTTTGGGGAGTTAGAAACACATTTGTACTAGGAATTGCATTTGGGCTTCCCAGAGTGAATGGGAGCATATGCTGTAAGAGAAACATCTCGCTCTAAAACCAAAAGGGAGCTACCGAACTGAATGCTTCTCAAAGTATGCATTCAACTTCCAGAGTTGAAGCTGTGTTTCGTTTGGGGAGGTAGAAACACATTTCTTCTAAGAACTGTGTTTGGGCTTCCCAGAGTGATTGGGAGCATATGCGGTAAAGACAAACATCTCGCTCTAAAACCAAAACGGAGCTACATAACTGAATGCTTGTCAATGTGTGCATTCAACTTACAGAGTTGAGGCTGTGCTTCGCTTGGGGAGTTAGAAACACATTTCTTCAAACAACTGCGTTTGGTCTTTTCAGACTGAATGTCAGCATATGCTGTAAAGAGATACATCTCACTCTAAAACCAACACGGAGCTACATAACTGAATTCTTGTCAATGTGTGCATTCAACTTACAGAGCTGAAGCTGTGTTTTGTTTGGGGAGGTAGAAACATATTTCTTCTAGGAACAGCGTTTGGTTTTCCGGAGTGAATGGGAGATTATGCTGTAAAGAGAAACATCTCGCACTAAAACCAAAAGGAGCTACATAACTGAATGCTTCTCAATGTGTGCATTCAACTTACAGAGATGATGCTGTGTTTCCTTTGAGGAGATAGAAACACATTTCTTCTAGGATCTGAGTTTGGGCTTTCCAGAAGGAATGGTAGCATATGCTGTAAAGAGAAACATCTCGGTCTAAAACAACAATGGAGCTACATAACAGAATGCTAGTGAATGTGTGCATTCAACTTACAGAGTTGAAGCTGTGTTTCTTTTGGGGAGTTAGGAACACATTTCTTCTAGGAACTACGTTTGGACTTCCCGAATGAATGGGAGCATATGCTGTAAACAGAAACATCTCGCTTTAAAACCAACAAGGAGCTATCTAATTGAATGCTTGTCAATGTGTGCATTCAACTTAAAGAGTTGAAGCTGTATTTCGTTTGGGGAGTTAGAAACACATTTCTTCAAGGAACTGAGTTTGGGCTTCTCAGACTGAATGGAGCATATGCTGTAAAGAGAAACATGTCGCTCTAAAAACAAAACGGAGCTACATAAATGGATGCTTGTCAAGGTTTGCATGCAAATTACAGAGTTCAAAATGTGTTTCTTTTGTGGAGTTAGAAACACATTTCTTCTAGGAATTGGGTTTGGGCTTCCCAGAGTGAAAGGGAGCATATGCTGTAAAGAGAAACGTCTCACTCTTAAACCAAAACGGAGGTACCTAACTGAATGCTTGTCAATGTGTGCATTCAACTTACAGAGTTGAAGCTGGGTTTCGTTTGGGGAGTTAAAAACAGATTTCTTTAGGAACTGCGTTTGGTCTTCCCAGACTGAATGGGAGTATATGTTTTAAAGAGAAACAACTCGCTCTAAAACCAAAACGGAGCGACCTAACTGAATGCTTGTCAATGTGTGCATTCAACTTACAGAGTTGAAGCTGGGTTTCGTTTGGGGAGTTAAAAACACATTTCTTCTAGGAACTGCGTTTGAGCTTCCCAGAGTGAATGGGAGCACATGCTGTAAAGAGAAACATCTCGCTCTAAAACCAAAACGGAGCTACCTAACTGAATGCTTGTCAATGTGTGCGTTCAACTTACAGACGTGAAGCTGTTTTTTGTTTGGGGAGGTAGAAACATATTTCTTCTAGGAACTGGGTTTGGCCTTCCCGAAGTGAGTGGGAGCTTATGCTGTAAAGAGAAACATCTCGCTCTAAAACCAAACGGACCTACCTACCTGAATGCTTCTCAATGTGTGCATTCAACTCACAGAGTTGATGCTGTGTTTCGTTTGAGGAGATAGAAACACATTTCTTCTAGGAACTGCGTTTGGGCTTCCCAGACGGAATGGGAGCATATGCTGTAAAGAGAAACATCTCGCTCTAAAACCAAAACGGAGCTACCTAACTGAATGCTTCTCAAAGTATGCATTCAACTTCCAGAGTTGAAGCTGTGTTTCATTTGGGGAGGTAGAAACACATTTCTTCTAAGAACTGTGTTTGGGCTTCCCAGAGTGATTGGGAGCATATGCGGTAAAGACAAACATCTCGCTCTAAAACCAAAACGGAGCTACATAACTGAATGCTTGTCAATGTATGCATTCAACTTACAGAGTTGAGGCTGTGTTTCGCTTGGGGAGTTAGAAACACATTTCTTCAAAGAACTGCGTTTGGTCTTTTCAGACTTAATGGGAGCATATGCTGTAAAGAGAAACATCTCACTCTAAAACCAACACGGAGCTACATAACTGAATTCTTGTCAATGTGTGCATTCAACTTACAGAGGTGAAGCTGTGTTTTGTTTGGGAAGGTAGAAACATATTTCTTCTAGGAACAGCGTTTGGTTTTCCGGAGTGAATGGGAGATTATGCTGTAAAGAGAAACATCTCGCACTAAAACCAAAAGGAGCTACATATCTGAATGCTTCTCAATGTGTGCATTCAACTTACAGAGTTGATGCTGTGTTTTGTTTGAGGAGATAGAAACACATTTCTTTTAGGAACTGCGTTTTGGCTTCCCCGACGGAATGGGAGCATATGTTGTAAAGAGAAACATCTCGCTCTAAAACCAAAACTGAGCTACCTAACTGAATTCTTGTCAATGTGTGCATTAAACTTACACTGTTGAAGCTGTGTTTCCTTTGCGGAGTTAGGAGCACATTTCTTCTACTAACTGAGTCTGGGCATCCCAGAGTGAGTGGGAGCTTATGCTATAAAGAGAAACATCTCGCTCTAAACTCAAAACGGAGCTACCTAACTGAATTCTGGTCAATGTGTGCATTCAACCTACACAGTTGAAGCCGTGTTTCGTTTGGGGAGTTAGAAACACATTACTTCTAGGAACTACGTTAGGAATTCCCAGACTGAATGGGAGCATATGCTGTAAAGAGAAACATCTCATTCTAAAACCAACATGGAGCTACCTATCTGAATGCGTGTCAGTGTGTTCATTCAACTTACAGAGTTGAAGTCATCTTTCGTTTGGGGAGTTAGAAACACATTTCTTCCACGAACTGCATTTGGGCTTTCCAGAGTGAATTTGAGCATATGCTGTAAAGAGAAACATCAAGCTCTAAAACAACATGGAGCTATCTAATTGAATATTTGTCAATGTGTGCATTCAACATACAGAGATGAAGCTGTGTTTCGGTTGGGGATTTAGAAACACAATTCTTCTAGGAACTGCGTTTGGAATTCCCAGACTGAATGGGACCATACGCTGTAAAGAGAAACGTCTCGCTCTAAAACCAACACGGAGGTACCTAAATGAATGCTTGTCAATGTGTTCATTCAACTTACAGAGCTGGAGCTGCGTTTCGTTTGGGGAGTTAGAAACACATTTCTTCTAGGAATTACCTTTGGGCTTCCCAGAGTGAATGGGAGCGTATGCTGTAAAGAGAAACATCTCGCTCTAAAACCAAAAGGGAGCTACCGACCTCAATGCTTCTCAATGTATGCATTCAACTTCCAGAGATGAAGCTGTGTTTCGTTTGGGGAGTTATAAACACATTTCTTCTAGGAACTACGTTTGGGCTTCCCAGAGTGAATGGGAGCATATGCTGTAAAGAGAAACCTCTCACTCTAAAACCAACACGGAGCTACCTAACTGAATGTTTCCCAATGTTTGCATTCAGCTTACAGAGTTGAAGCTGTGTTTCGTTTGGGGAGTTAGAAACACATTTCTTCTAGGAACTGCGATTGGGCTTCCCAGAGTGAATGGGAGCACATGCTGTAAAGAGAAACATCTCGCTCCAAAACCAAAACGGAACCACATAAGTGAATGCTTGTCAATGTGTGCATTCAACTTACAGAGTTGAAGCTGTATTTCGCTTGGGGATATAGAAACACATTTTTTCTAGGAACTGCGTTGAGGCTTCCCAGAGTGAATGGGAGCGTATGCTGTAAAGAGAAATATCTCGCTCTAAAACCACAACGGAGCTACCTAACTGAATGCTTGTCAATCTGTGCATTCAACTTACAGAGTTTAAGCTGTGTTTTCTTTGGGGAGTTAGAAAAACATTTCTTCTAGGAACTGAGTTTGGAATTCCCAGACTGAATGGGAGCATACGCTGTAAAGAGAAACATCTCACTCTAAAACCAAAACGGAGCTCCCTAACTGAATGCTTGTCAATGTGTGCATTCAACTTACAGAGTTTAAGCTGTGTTTTGTTTGGGGAGTTAGAAAAACATTTCTTCAAGGAACTGAGTTTGGAATTCCCAGACTGAATGGGACCATAGGCTGTAAAGAGAAACATCTCGCACTAAAACCAACACAGTGGTACCTAACTGAATGCTTGTCAATGTATGCATTCAACCTACACAGTTGAAGCTGTGTTTCGTTTGGGGAGTTAGAAACACATTACTTCTGGGAACTACGTTAGGAATACCCAGACGGAATGGGAGCATATGCTGTAAAGACAAACATCTCACTCTAAAACCAACATGGAGCTACCTATCTGAATGCGTGTCAATGTGTTCATTCAACTTACAGAGTTGAAGTCGTCTTTCGTTTGGGGAGTTAGAAACACATTTCTTCCACGAACTGCGTTTGGGCTTTCCAGACTGAATGGGAGCATATGCTGTAAAGAGAAATATCTCGCTCTAAAACCACAACGGAGCTACCTAACTGAATGCTTGTCAATCTGTGCATTCAACTTACAGAGTTTAAGCTGTGTTTTCTTTGGGGAGTTAGAAAAACATTTCTTCTAGGAACTGAGTTTGGAATTCCCAGACTGAATGGGAGCATATGCTGTAAAGAGAAACATCAAGCTCTAAAACAACATGAAGCTATCTAATTGAATACTTGTCAATGTGTGCATTCAACATACAGAGATGAAGCTGTGTTTCGGTTGGGGAGTTAGAAACACAATTCTTCTAGGAACTGCGTTTGGGCTTCCCAGACTGAATGGGAGCATATGTTGTAAAGAGAAACATCTCGCTCCAAAACCAAAACGGATCTACCTAACTGAATGCTTGTCAATGTGTGCATTCAACATACAAGTTGAAGCTGTGTTTCGTTTAGGGAGTTAGAAACACATTACTTCTAGGAACTGCGTTTGGGCTTGCCAAAGAGAATGGGAGCATATGCTGTAAAGAGAAACATCTCGCTCTAAAACCAACACGGAATTTCTAACGGAATGCTTGTCAGTGTCTTCATTCAACTTTCAGAGTTGTAGCTGTGTTTCGTTCAGTGAGTTTGAAACGCATTCTTCCAGGACTGGGGTTTCGGCTTCCCAGAGTGAATGGGAGCATATGCTGTAAAGAGAAACATCCCGCTTTAAATCAAAAATGGAGCTATCTACCTGAATGCTTGTCAATGTGTGCATTCAACTTACAGAGTTAAAGCTGTGTTTCGTTTGGGGAGTTAGAAACACATTTCTTCTAGGAACTGCGTTTGGGCTTCCCAGAGTGAAATTGAGCATATGCTGTAGAGAGAAACCTCTCACTCTAAAACCAAAACGGAGCTACCTAACTGAATGTTTGTCAATGTGTGCATTCAACTTACAGAGTTGATGCTGTGTTTTGTTTTTAGAGATAGAAAGACATTTCTTCTACTACCTGAGTTTGGGCTTCCCAGTGTGAATGGGAGCATATGCTGTAAAGAGAAATATCTCGCTCTAAATCCAACACGGATCTATCTAATTGAATGCTTGTCAATGGGTGCATTTAACTTACAGAGTTGATGCTGTGTTTCGTTTAGGGAGATAGAAACATATTTCTTCTAGGAACGGCGTTTGGTCTTCCCAGAGTGAATTTGAGCATATGCTGTAAAGAGAAACATCTCACTCTAAAACCAACACGGATCTATCTAATTGAATGCTTGTCAAAGTGTGCATTCAACTTACAGAGTTGAAGCTGTGTTTCGTTTGGGGAGTTAGAAACACATTTCTTCTAGGAACTGCGTTTGGGCTTCCCAGACTGAATGGGAGCATATGCTGTAAAGAGAAACATCTCACTCTAAAACCAAAACGGAGCTCCCTAACTGAATGCTTGTCAATGTGTGCATTCAACTTACAGAGTTAAAGCTGTGTTTCGTTTGGGGAGTTAGAAACACATTTATTCTAATAACTGCGTTTGGAATTCCCAGATTAATGGGACCATATGCTGTAAAGAGAAACATCTCACACTAAAACCAACACGGAGGTACCTAACTGAATGCTTGTCAATGTGTGCATTCAACTTACAGAGCTGAAGCTGTGTTTCGTTTGCGGAGTTAGAAACACATTTCTTCTAAGAACTGCGTTAGGTTTTCCCAGAGTGAATGGGAGCATATGCTGTAAAGAGAAATATCTCGCAGTAAAGCCAATACTGAGGAACCTAACTGAATGCTTGTCAATGTGTGCATTCAACTTACGGAGTTGAAGCTGTGTTTCATTCAGAGAGTTAGAAACACATTTCTTCTACGAACGGCGTGTGGGCTTCCCAGAGTGAAAGGGAGCATAGGCTTTATAGAGAAACATCTTGCTCTAAAACCAAAACGGAATTTCTAACTGCATGCTTGTCAAAGTTTTTATTCAACTTACAGAGTTGTAGCTCTGTTTCGTTCAGAGAGTTAGAAACGCGTTCTTTTAGGAATGTTGTTTTGGACTT
>PVKV010041227.1:0-11616 GCA_004027835.1 Alouatta palliata | reverse complement strand
TGAAACTTAGTTTGGCTGGATATGAAATTCTGGGTTGAAAGTTCTTTTCTTTAAGGATGTTGAATATTGGCCCCCACTCTCTTCTGGCTTGTAGGGTTTCTGCTGAGAGATCTGCTGTGAGTCTGATAGGCTTCCCCTTGTGGGTAACCTGACCTTTCTCTCTGGCTGCCCATAGTATTTTCTCCTTCGTTTCAACCCTAGTGAATCTAATGATTATGTGCCTTGGGGTTGCTCTTTTTGAGGAATATCTTTGTGGTGTTCTCTGTATTACCTGGAGTTGGATATTGTCTTGCCTTGCTAGGTTAGGAACGTTTTCCTGGATAATATCCTGAAAAATATTTTCCAGCTTGGATTCATTCTCTTTGTGACATTCAGGTACACCTATCAAACGTAGATTAGGTCTTTTCACATAGTCCCATATTTCTTGAAGACTTTGCTCATTCCTTTTTACCCTTTTTTCTCTAATCTTTTCTTCTTGTTTTATTCCATTAAGTTGGTCTTCGACCTCTGAAATCCTTTCTTCTGCTTGATCAATTCAACTGTTAAAACTTGTGCATACTTCGCGAAGTTCTCTTATTGTGTTTTTCAGCTCCATTAATTCACTTATATTCCTTTCTAAATTGTCCATTCTCGTCAACATTTCGTCAAACCTTTTTTTCAAGGTTCTTAGTTTCCTTGCATTGGGCTAGAACATGTTCTTTTAGCTCACAGAAATTTCTCATTATCCACCTTCTGAAGCCTGATTCTATTGATTCCTCACATTCATTCTCAATCAGGCCTTGTTCAATTGGTGACGAGGAACTGTAATCCTCTGTAGGAGGAAAGGCACTCTGATTTCAGGTGTTTTCAGCCTTTTTGTGCTGGTTTCTTCCCATCTTTGTGGATTTATCCACCTGTTGTCTGTATAATTGCTGACTTTCAGATTAGGTCTCTGAGTGGACATCCAGCTTGTTGGTGATAAAGTTTTTTCTATTTCTTAGTTTTCCTGCGGCGGACGCCCCTCCCCCACAGAGGTGGATCTTCCGGGGTTCAGCTGTACTTGCTGTGAAACTCTCAATCCTCAGCAGTTCCAATTGCTGGTTTTTTTTGCTGAGGGGGGTACCAGCCTTCCCCTGCGGCGACCCACTACACCGGCTGAAACAGCGGCGTTAAGATTCGTGGCGCTTTTCTGCCCGGGAATCTCCCAGTCTGGTTCCCCGCTTCAGTCCACTTTTCAATCAGCTGAATGGGAGACTCTGCCTTCCCAAGCTCCAAACGCCAACCAAAAGGGCATTCAGTCCCATATACTCCGGACTGAGAACCGCCGCACCGGGGCGCCTGCAAACCGGCCACCCACGCCAAAAGAGTCGCGCTGCTGACCCCTGGGGCTCCTCCGCCGGGAATCTCCTGGTCCGTGGGCAATACAAATTCATCTGAAAATGTGGCGTCCACTCACTCTCTGCGCTTACAGTGGGAGCTACAATCCTGAGCTGCTGCCAATTGGCCATCTTGGATCTCTCTCACAACTCATATATCTTCTTTAGAGAAATGTCTACCCAAGTCCTTTGGCCATCTTGGATCTCTCTCACAACTCATATATCTTCTTTAGAGAAATGTCTACCCAAGTCCTTTGCCCATCTTTGTTTTTTATTGTTGTTTGCTTGCTTGCTTGTTTTGAGACGGAGTCTTGCTCTGTTGCCCAGGCTGGAGTGCAGTAGTGCGATCTTGGCTTACTGCAACCTCTGCCTCCCGGGTTCAAGCAATTCTGTGTCAGCCTCCTGAGTAGCTGGGACTGCAGGCGCCCACCACCACTCCTGGCTAATTTTTGTATTTTTTTTTAGTAGAGATGGGGTTTCACCATTTTGTCAGGCTAGTCCCGAACTTCTGACCTCAGGTGATCCACCCACCTCGGCTCCCAAAGTGCTAGAATTACAGCCGTGAGCCACTACAACTGGCCCTTTGCCCATCTTTGAATGTTGAGTTTGAGGAGTTCTTTATACATTCTGGATATTAATTCCTTAGCATGTCTGTGAGTAACAGATATTTTCTCCCATCCCATGGGTTGCCTTTTTGCTCTGTTACAGTGTCTTTCGATATGCAAAAGTTTCAAACTTTGACGATGTTCCATTTGCTTACTTTTGCTTTTGTTGCCTATGCTTTTGGTGTCATATCCAAGCAATCATTGCCAAATCCAAAGTCATGAAACTTCCCCCATGTTCTAAGAATTTTGTAGACTTTGCTCTTTTGCTCCCCTTTCTTCTCCTACACAAAGATCTCATGATTGTTACATTGTCCAAGTTAAGGTGTTAAATGTACTCTTTTATTATTTTTATTTATCTATTTTTCGAGACAGAGTCTCATTCTGTCTGCCAGGCTGGAGCACAGTGGTGTGATCTTGGCTCACTGCAACCTTTGCCTCCCGGGTTCAAGCCATTCTCCAGCCTCAGCCTCCTGAGTAGCTGAGATTATAAGCATGTGCCACCACTCCCGGCTAATTTTTGTATTTTTAGGAGAGACAGGGTTTCACTATGTTGATCTAGGCTGGTCTTGAACTCCTGACCTCAAGTGATTCACTCGCCTCAGCCTCCCAAATTGCTGGGATTACAGGCATAAGCCACCGTGCCCAGGCTTAAATGTGCTCTTTTAAATTGAAAAAAGAAAATAAGCTGTGATCTAATTTGAGTAATTTTTACATATGGCGTAAAGAGCTGCATCTTAAGTCCCTTTCTGATTGCTCTGAGACTTGTCCTTCCTCCATTGTGGCCTGCTTCATTCATGTGTCTGCAATTTAGCACAAGCTCTGGAACCAGCCATATGAGTTTGAGCCCCTCTTCCACCATTTGCTGGCTGTGTGACTATGAGCAAATTCCTCCAACTTTCTGTGCCTCTGTTTCCTCATCTGTAAATTGGAAGTGTTGATCACAGTATTTACCTCATGGGTTTGTTGTGAGGATTCATATGTTGAAAGCCCCCACATGGTCCCTAGCCCCTGGAAAGTGCTCAGTGAGTGTTGGTAATTATTACTGTGCCTCCTATAACTGGGTTTTCTCTTATACTTGGTAAACTGGACCCATCAGCCATCTTCAGTTGAAACGGCATTCTGCACAATCCCATGCACGCACTTGATGCTTGTAGGAGTTCCCAGCTTTGCAGAGACATCGTTTCCATTGGGATCAGCTGTCCAGCCACACCAACGCTGCAGCTCTCTGGATGGATGCCGTCCGGCATCTCCAGTGTTGGAGGAGAGGTGGGCATGTTGAATCATGGAGGCAGACTTCCCCTTTGCTGTTCTCCTGGCAGTGAGTGAGTTCTCAAGATCTGGTTGGTGGTTTTGTTTTGTTTTGTTTTTGTTCTTGTTTTGTTTTGGTTTTTTGAGTTGAAGTCTCACTCTGTCGCCCAGGCTGGAGTGCAGTGGAGCAATCTTGGCTCACTGCAACCTCCACCTCCTAAGTTCAAGTGATTCTCCTGCCTCAGCCTCCCAAGTAGCTGGGACTACAGGTGCCCGCCATCATGCCTGGCTATTTTTTTTTTTTTTTTTTTGTATTTTTAGTAGAGATGGGGTTTCACCACGTTGGTCTCAATCTCCTGACCAGGATGGTCTCAATCTTCTGACTTCATGATCTGCCTGCCTCAGCCTCCCAAAGTTCTGGGATTACAGGCATGAGCCACTGCGCCTGGCAGATCTGGTTGTTTAAAAGTGTGTATCACCTCCCTCTTCTCTCTCTTTCCTGCCACCAAGGGAAGACATGCCTGCTTCCCCATTCACCTTCCATCGTGATTGTAAGTTTCCTGAGGCCTCCCTAGCCTTGCTTCCTGTACAGCCAGTAGAACTGTAGAGCCAATTAAACCTCTTTTCTTTATAAATTACCCAGTCTCAGGTAGTTCTTTATAGCAATGTGAGAATGGACTAATACATATCTATATGCTTAAAGCAGGAAGGGAGACTTCCCTGTGAGCTCAGTCAATCAGCTTAATCAGAAGTGTCACTAATTTTTTCTTTCTTCAGGTTATAAATATATTTTACCCATAATGAATCATATTTTGGGAGTTATTTGATCAGTTTCTCTAACTGTGGTATCAGCCCATGTGTAGAGGTAGGGCCTTTGTGAAGATGTGAGCAAGCATGGGCTGTAACTGAAAGGGTACAAGGATTCTGCGTGTGGAGGGAAGTGAGTCTAAGGAGCAACCCAAGGTGGGACAGGTGGAGCTGGCCTCCACAGACCTCAGTGTCAGAGTACTGGGGGTCGCCACGGGCCTACAGAGCTGGTGTCTTTCCAGCTGGTTTTCAGACCAGGCTCAGGTACTCATGCACCCTGGATGGAAGGTGCCAGCCTCACCTCTCCATACCCCACCCAGTCCCTGCCTTGTGTGCCCTCTCCTGATTGCAAACTCATGACGTCAGGCTCTCCCTGGAGAAACAGGTGTGATGGGGAGGGCCCTACACAGCCCTGGGGATGATCACACAGCCTGTAAGAGAGAAAAAGGCCAAACATGTGAACGTAAGAGGTCAGGTTAGAAGAACCTGGAGAGACAACCTAGCTTCCAGAGACCCAGAGATATCACCTCCATCTATCCATCACCTCCCATCCACCTTCTCAGAAGTGGTCCCAGCCTATGGAGGGAGGGCCTCATCAATCCCTGGCCATAATCCAAGGGTGGCTCCAGCCCCAGGGAAAAGTGACTGAGGAAAGCAGAATGAGTTCTGGCCTAAAAGTCAAGACTCCTGGTTCCTCCTTTCGGCTCTGCCATTAGCTAACTACATGAACCAAGTCATTTGGCTTGACTTTCTGGACCTCAGTCTCCCCACCTGTAAAATGGGGACAGTTGGACCAGGGGGTGGATGGGGCTTTCCAGCTCTAACATTCTGTGGCTGAGCCTCTGGGCCCTGATGTCACAATATGGAGCTAGCTTGTGATTGGGTCATAGCCTCAGCCAGCTCTGCTGTTCTCTTGGTCATGTGAGCAAGATGGGCTCGCCCTGGACCTTCCTTACTTGTGTTCCTCTGTTACGGGCAGATCTTGCCTTGGCTCAGGATCAAGGGTGATTATAGCTTAGGTGTGACTGGGACCCCAAAGAGCATGGGACCAGACAAGGGGACTGGGTGGAGACAGGACCTTCCCAGCACGTGATGCCCATATCCTTCCCTGCAGTTGACTTCTACAATGAGACCGAGGCCAAGATGTTCCTGCAGCTGTATGACCAAACAGCCAAAGCTGTGTTGAACCAGTTCACGGAGGCCGCTCGGAACTGTCACCAATATCACCCAGAAAAATCAGGAGGAGATGGTGTGGTACCATCTCCACCCCAGCTTCTCCTCTCTGCTCTTTTCAGGGATCTTGGGGGCATGGGCACCACACCTCCTGGCACCATCCAGAGCTAGAGGAATAAGGGAAGCCTCAGAGTACACGTCAAAGCAGGCTGCAAGCTCTGGGCCTCTCAGAAGCCCTAAACTTTCTTCTGGCAAGAATCTCTTGCTTCTTGTCCTTTGTAAATCTCACCTCCTTGCTTTTAGGGACCCAGGCTTCCTCCCTCTCCCTCTTAGCAAATCTTGCTCCCTTAGGGAGTCAGTTGGGATGCCACAGCCCTGGAAGTCAAGTGGGACCCTTCCCCCATCCCCCAACCTTGCTGGCCCTCTTTGCAGCTGCACAAGGACATGGAGAGGTCCCAGTTCATGATTTACTTTGGCACCCGGGCCCGCCTGTTTAAGGTCACCCAGTTCCAGGACCTGGACGTGAAGTGCATGCTGAGTAAGCTGCAGAACATAGAAAAGGCGGCCCTGCCCAAGGACGAACTGCGGAAGGTGATGGATGGGGCCCCCAGACCTTTAGGCACATGCCCCCTGGCCCCAGAGCCAGAGTGTCTGGGGCAGGAGGGAGGCAGTGCGGTGGAAGAGGGCACAGGATCAGAACTTCCTCTGGAGAAGGAGAGTAGAGGTGGGAGTGCTGATCTCTCCTGGCTGGTGGGGCAAGCACTGGGGGTGGGCCCAGGGGCATGGGCCTGCCCTGGGTAACACCTGCCCCACCCCCCAGTATAATGAGCTTCTGGCCTGCATGGAGACAACGTACAGTACAGCCCAGATGTGCCTGAACGAGGGGCCCTGCTTGTCCCTGGAGCCTGGTGAGCGCCCCAGCCCTGCTGTACCCAACCACAGAATCTCCAGCACTCAGTCCCTTCCAGGGGACCCTCCCAGCCCCCAACCACCCTCCCTCGTTGTGGGCAGGACAAGGGCAGAGGTGGGTGGGAGTGAGTCCCCCATGGCTCCTTTTCTGGGCATAGAACTTGAAGAAGTCATGGCCACCTCCAGGGATGAGAAGGAGCTGCTGTGGGCCTGGCAGGGCTTGCGGGATGCCGTGGGCTGCCAGATCCGCACCACCTTTGAGCACTACGTGTAGCTCAGCAACAAGGCTGCGCAGCTCAGTGGTGAGCAGACGGGACACCACGGGGCTTAGAATGATGCCAAGGAAGGGGCAAAGGCGGCCGTAGGGCCCTGGAGACAGGACCCATGAGCCCTGCAGCTGGGCTCTCCAAATATTCATAGAGCACCTATGTGCTGGGTGCTGGGAGGTTCTGAGGACACACAGGTGAAAAGACAGGCACCTGCCCTCATGCGCCTACGGTCCTGCCGGGAGATAGTCTTATTCAGTAAAACCACCTGGGGTGATGTGGAATAGGAAGGGGCTGCTGAGAGAGAGAATGAGAAGAGGCTGCTGCAGACAAGTGGTCAGGGGAGGCCTCTGACATTTATCCAAGACCTGAAAGATAAGGAAAAGTTGGGGAGCAAGACGTGAAAGAAGCGCATCCTAGGCAGAGGCTCCCCCCCGGGGAGGAGCCGGTACTCTGGAAGATCCCATAGAAGCCTAGGTGGCCACAAAGCTAAGGATGAGGTGGGGTGAGAGGGACCACAGGGCCTTGCAGGCATGGTGGGGAGCTCGGATCATGGACTTTGCTCAGTGCCTTTCTGAAACGGGCAGGTATTCTTCCCGTTTTGCCAGAGAAGACCCAGAGGGTCAGCAAGGTTGAGTGGTTTCCCTAGAAGGCGTCTGGGTCTCCTGCCGGCTAGGCCAGGGCTAAAGGTTGATACAGTGAGCTCCTAGCAAGTCCTCTCTCCTGTCCCAGGTTACAAAGACATGGGTGCCCTGTCGCGCTCCAAGTATGAGTCGGACACCCTGGAGCACGACCTGGAGCAGCTCTTCCAGGAGCTGTGGCTGCTCTAACTGAACCTGCATGTCTACGTGCGCCGGGCCCTCCACCACCACTATGGGCCCAAGCTCATCCCCCTAAGTGGGCCCACCCCTGCCCACCTCCTGGGTAAAGGCCCTGTTGGTGGCTGAGGTGAGCACTGATAAGGGCAGAAACTGTCCCCAGCCTCCTCTTAGCCCCTCTCCGCTTCTTCCAGGGAACACGTGGGCTCAGTCCTGAGGCAACAGCATAGATCTGGTCCTGCCCTTCCTGAGGAAGACCCCCA
Source organism: Alouatta palliata (assembly GCA_004027835.1). Classification (NCBI taxonomy): domain Eukaryota; kingdom Metazoa; phylum Chordata; class Mammalia; order Primates; family Atelidae; genus Alouatta; species Alouatta palliata. The sequence goes on along the minus strand of PVKV010041227.1, from coordinate 4,172 downwards.
AGGATGTCACAAAGATCATGAAAGGCCAGGTTAGTGCTTGGCCTCTCTGTCCCTGTCCCTCCCTCTCGACAACCTTGGGCAAACAGCGCAGCACACACACACCCCCTCTTCTCCCACAGCACTGGAAGCCAGAGAAAATGTTTGGAGAGGCTGAGAAATTCTTCACCTCCTTGGGGCTGCTGCCTGCCCCACCCAGTTTCTGGAAAAAGTCAATGCGGACGAGGCCAACCGAAGGGCGGGAGGTGGAGTGTCACGCCTCCGCCTGGAACTTCTACCTCGACGATGACTTCAGGTGCTCACAGTGGCACCACACACCCGGCCCTCTCCCCTCCCCTGTCTGCCTGTCTGGGGAGTATGGGCAGAAGAGAGCTGGGGCAGGGGATGGGGAAGGCAAGCGAGAAACACAGAAGGAAAGTTGACGTGAGAGCAAAGGGCTTGGTTGCTGGTTGGATATGGGGCCTGGAGTGAGAAAGAACAACTGCCAGCCGGGCGTGGTGGCTCACACCTGTAATCCTAGCACTTTGGGAGGCGGAGATGGGTAGATCGCGTGAGGTCAGGAGTTCAAGAGCAGCCTGGCCAACATGGTAAAACCCTCTCTCTACTAAAAATACAAAAATTAGCTGGGCATGGTGGCGTGGGCCTGTAATCTCAGCTACCCAGGAGGCTGAGGCAGGAGAATCACTGGAACCTGGGAGGCAGAGGCTGCAGCAAGCAGAGATTGCGCCACTGCTGCCCTCCAGCCTGGGCGACAGAGCAAGACTCTGTCTCCCCCCACCAAAAAAAAAAAAAAAAAAAGAACAACTGCCAAGGCCCATCTGGCCGTCTGGGCTCCAGCCCCACCACCCAATCCCTCAAGGACTCTGAATGGGGAATTCTCCACGCTCCTTGACCCATGCCCTTTGCTCGTAGGATAAAGAAGTGCATAGAAGTGACCACAGAAGACCTGCTCTCCACCTTCCACGAGATGGGCCACATCCAGTACTTCCTACAGTACAAGAACCTCTCCATCTTCTGCGCAGGCGCCAACCCAGCCTTCAAAGAGGCTGTGGGGTCTGTGATCACCCTCTCGGCCTCCTCCCGTAACTATCTGCTCAGCCAAGGCCTGCTCAGCCTGGAGCACCAGGACTCAGGTGATGAGTGTTCAGGGCCCAGCGGGAGAGCAGCCCAAGCCTGGAGCAGCAGCTAGGGCTGGGTGGGGTCAGGGCTCTCCGGGAAAGCCACGGGAAGGAAAGCTCAGGGGTCGCCTCCTGACTGCCCTCACCCTCTTCCTAGAGGACAAGATCAATTTCCTGATGAGAATTGCCCTGGAGAAGATTGCCTTCATCCCCTTCGGCTACCTGATGGACCTGTTTCGCTGGAAGGTCTTTGATGGCACCATCCGGAAGGACGTCTACAACCAGGAGTGGTGGAACCTCAGGTGGGTTGGGCACCATCTTCCACCAGGTGGGCCGTAATCTTCGACGTAGGCACTGAGCAGGTCTCTTAGCCTCTCTAGGCTTTAGTCTCCTCATCTGTGAAAAATGGACCCTGGTCGTGGCCCCACCTGCTCCCTGGGTGGCTGGGAAGCTCACATGATGGTTGCAACTGGGCTTCTCCAATCACAGAACACTGACCACCAGCCAGGCCCTACCACACCTCCCTCCCTCCCTGGTGCCAGGCAATGGGGCATGCAGGGGCCTGAGCACTTTCCTTTCTGGGGAAGAATCCCCATGGAAGAGAGCCAGGCCCCTAACAGGCACCCATGCCTGCCTCGGGGGCAGCATCACTCTCGGCTGAGGGACCCCGAGTTATACCTCATCACTGACCCCTGGCCATTTGATGGGATAGTAAATGCCTGTGACTAGGGCTTCTCCATGTCTGCCAGGCCTCGGACTGACCAGCTTCAGTCTGCTGGTCATAGTGTGATTTGGGGTTGCTGGGGGGCGCTGCTGGCTTTGCAACAGACTCTTACCTTTTTTCTTTGTTTTTTGAGACAGGGCCTCACTCTGTCCCTTAGGCTGGAGTGCAGTGGCACGATCATAGCTCACTGCAGCTCTGACCTCCCAGGTTCAATCAATCCTCCCACCTCAGCCTCCTGAGTACCTGGGACTACAGGCGTGCACCACCCCACCTGGCTAGTTTTTTGTAATTTTTTTTGTAGAGATGGGGTTTGCCATGTTGCCCAGGTTTAAACTCCTGGGCTCATGCGATCTGCCTGCCTAGACCTCCCAAAGTTCTGGGATTATAGGCATGAGCCACTGTGCCCGGCCTCTTATATTTAATTTGAACATTTACAACCACCTTGCACTGTGATCATTTCAAAACACTCAGCTCACAGAAGCAGCAGCTGAAGCTCACAGAGGTCACACACCAGTCCAAGGTCACACAGCAAACCAGCAGGTGGCAGAGCTGGGAGCTCCTCCCCTTGTCCTCTCACTCCCACCCTTGACTTCAGGACCAGGTCTCCCTGGTGGGCTCGGCAGAGTCTTGACCTTATGTCTCTCTAAGGTCACCCTCACAGGCCATCTCAGGCACCTGCAGAAGGCCTCTGTCAACCCTGCCTGCCACCCCAGCTGATGGGACCCAGGGGCTAAGCAGGAGGAGCGGTGACTCCCTGGGCCTTAAATAGGGCCCTGTCAACTGGGAGGGAAGCTCCTGACACTCTGTTGACCTTGGAGATGGTTCAGCGGCTCCAGTAGCCAATGATGAGGCCTTATTTTTGAGACAGGGTCTCACTCTGTTGCCCAGGCTGGAGTGCAGTGGTGCAATCATGGCTCACTGCAGCCCTGACCCCCCAGGCTCAAGCAATACTCCTGCCCCAGCACCCGAGTAGCTGGGACTACACATGTGCACCAGCATACCTGGCTCATTTTTGTATTTTTTGTAGGGAAAGGGTCTCACTTTGTTGCCCAGGCTGGTCTCAGACTCCTGGGCTCAAGCAATCCTCCCACCTCCGCCTCCCAAAGTGCTGGGAGGGATTACAGGTGTGAGCCACCACAGCTGCCCTACTTTATTCCATTTTATAGACATTTTACAACAAGCCTTGGATCCGATCAGCAACTTTCCCACAGTCGCACAGCTCAGAGGGGCAAAACCAGACCTTCAGCTTATCGGGATGTGACTGTGACTAGCTCTGTGTCCTGCGGCCAGTTCCCTGATCTCCAAACCTTGGTTTCCTCATCTGCAAATTGGAAATAATAGTAGTATTGCCCCACAGGGATATTACTCTGTTTTCTTCTCGGCACTTCTTACTAGATGAAATGACCTTATTTATTGGTCTATAATCTGTCCCCCATGGTTAGGATGCAAGCAGGGGCCTTGCCCCCCGTGCTCCCTGACTGATTCCTCCCCCAGAGACCAGGACAGTGTTGAGTGCATGCGTGAGCCTTCATGGAGAGCCAGGCTTGCTTCTGAGAATAAAGAAAGTGCTCAGTCAGTGGTTTTTTTTGTTTGTTTTGTTTTGTTTTAAGACGGGGTTTCACCATGTTGGTCAGGCTGGTCTTGAACTCCCGGCCTTGGCCTCAGGTGATCCGCCCACCTTGGCCTCCAAAGTGCTTGGATTACAGGCATGAGCCACCACGCCCAGGCAGTCAGTGTTAACTGCTATTGTTTTACTCTGATTCCCAATCCCATGTGCTTTCATTAATTTAAGCAATAAAAATGCATTAGGTATTCTCAGCCTGCCAAGTCCAGTTTTGTAGACATGCAGATGCTTTGAAAAGAAAAAGCCGAATACTGATCCAAGATGGCCGATTAGAAGCAGCTGAGCATTGCAGCTCCCAGTGAAAGCGTGGAGGGTGAGTGGACGCCACATTCCCAGACGGATTTTTATTGCCCACCGACCAGGAGATTCCCAGGGGGAGGAGCCCCACGGGTCGCCAGCGCACCTGGTTTGGCCGGCGCAGCTGTTTTCGCCGGCTCAGCTGTTTTCGCCTGTGCGGGCGTTTTCGCCCCCGCTGTTTGGAGCGCTGCCCCGGCGCAGCGGTTCCCGATACAAAAGACGTGGGTCCGGGTGCCGTTTTAGCTGGCAACTGGAGCTCCAGGAAGGCAGAGCCGCCCATTCATTTGATTTAAAAAGGGGACTGAAACAGACAGCCAGGCCAGGAGATTTCCCAGCAAAAAAACGCCAGCGCCCGCGGTTTCAGCCGGCGCAGTGGGTCACCGCAGGGGAAATCATACAGATCCCGGCGCCT
>PVKV010041226.1:0-11617 GCA_004027835.1 Alouatta palliata | reverse complement strand
GCAGGGGCCATAGTGGAACACAGGAGGGGTCTAGGGGTGGGACTCGGCGGCGGCGGGATGGGGCGGAGAGGCAGGGCGAGTTCTCACCTTGAAGATGTTGCGCAAAGGCATGGTGCCATGGGAGAAACGGTGCACGAAGAGCGTCTCCAGCAGGCGCTTGACGTAGTGGAATGAGTGGCAGATGCAGGCGAGGCTGGTCAGGGGGAGCGGGCTCAGCGGGGGCTGGGCCGGCAGGTCTTCCGCCTTCCTCTACCCTCCCCCCGCCTGCCCCACTTACTGCACCACCGTGTGCCGACTGGACGTGAAGTCGTATTTGTGGCCATAGATGAAGGGCACTCGGAAGTAAAAGAGCAGGTAGATGAAAAGGGGCCCTGCATACTCTGTTAGGAAGACCTGAGGGTAGAGAGGGCAAGATGAGTCACTTAGTGCGGCTGACGGGAAAGGAGGCCGTGGGTAGGGTCAGGACTCACCGTCACCCAGCTGATCTGGGCCCCCAGGTCCCGGAAGTAGAGTGTGGCCGTGGTGCCCACGGGCAGCTTCTGCAGAACATCCTCATCCTTCAGGGACTTGCCCTCTGCAGAGAGGCAGGCCAGGGCTCAGGGGCTGCCCCGGCCTTCTCCCACTGACACCCAGGAGCCCAGGGGGTGGGCCAAGCAGACAGCTATACTCACTAGGGTCCAGGCGGAGGGACTGGCGGGCGGGGTACCACTGCGGGTCTGCGGGGAGAACAGCGCAGTCACAGCCCACAGCCTGTCAGGGCTCAACAGGTCCGCTGCCCAACTGCTGTGCCAGCCTCTCAGGGTTCCCAGGGTGCAGGGACCCCCACAGCTCCTCCCCCCCCGGGGGCAAGGCCTCAGGCCAGTGCGGTTCCAGGCCACTGGCCTGAAGAGCACAGGCAGAAGCAGGATACTGTCCTTCCCAGAGCCCAGCCAGGGCGTTCCTGCGGAGTGCCATGTGGGGGCGCCTGCCCCAGTCACACCCCAGAACATCACTGGGCCACACACGGGCATCTCTGCAGGCTCTGGGTGAGGAGTGCAAGATGGGATCCCTCCCACCCTGAGGTTCCTGGTCAGAGGGGTTGCAGATGGCAGTGTAGCCAGGCCTCGGACTCACGGGTCTTGGTGAAGAGGTTCTTGATCTCGGCGATGGTGGCGTGGGGCTCCACCTGGGGGAAGCACAGGCCACAGGGACATCAGCCCAAGGGGGAGCCCAGACCCAGGATGGGGAGGTAATGAAGGGGAGGACAGGCTGTGAGTTGGTCAGCAGCTATGGGAAGTGGGAAGAGCTAAGGTCCAGGCCTCTGCCTCCATGGTCAGGGAAGGAGCAGCGAGGGCCTTACCAGTGTGGGGACATCGTGGGCCTCGGCTGGCATGCCCCCAGCCCGGCTAGAGACAGATTATGCCTTTCTCTGTCCCTCCTCTCCACTCCTCCCCCATGACTCCTTCAGGAGCAAAGGCCCTCTGTCTTCCCCAGGGACAGACAGCCCAAGCCCCTTCCGCCAGGCCTGGCCTTAGCAGGGGCAAGGCTCACTCCTCTACCACCCTCCCAGGACCCAAATCCCTGCAGGGTCCACTGAGGCTGCCATGCCTCCATTTCCGCCACACCCAGGGGCCACAGCTATCCACCCTACCCCAAGTGAGGGCGTACCCCTCCATAGGGCAGGGGGGTGGGGCACGAAGGGCCCAGCTGGACAGCTCCTGAGCTGGAAGGAACGGGGTCCTAGGCCCAGTGCCCTTGGCGCAGGGCAGCCCGTACCCCTGTCCTACCTTGTCCAGGAAACACAGCTTCTCCCTTGTCTTTGCGTCCAGAATCTCCACCTCGAAGAAGAGAACAGCCTTTTTAGGTTTCTTGGCCACCTTTGGGGGTGCGGGCCTGGGGAGCCCGTTGAGACCAGGGAGGCCTGGGATGGCCTCCCGGGCCACCAAGCTCAAGTTCATGTCCATGCCGCCTGCCACCTGCCCTGCTGCTCAGCTCTGCTCACGGTGGCCAGCAGCCCCAGCTGCCGGCCGTCAGCCCCCACCACCGACCTCCCCACGCGAAGCAGCCCTGGGCCAGGCGGGCGTGATCAAATTCTGCCGCGGTGCTGGAAAGGAGCCCATGCCGGCCCTGGTGCTGCCGGCTCCTGTGCCAGATGTAACCCGAGTGGCAACCACAGCCACAGCCCAGCTAAATATAAAACCACCCAGATTGCGCCCCCTCAGAATCTAAGCCACAGACCTTCTCTGAGGGGGGTTTGGGAGTCATCCCCCAGGAGCCAGGCTGCCCTGAAAGCAGCTTTTGAGTGTTCAGAGCCCCTCAGCAGCACCAGGGCAGGGAGAGCCCCGGGGGTGGGCATGGCGACACCTCCCAGCCCCCACCCTGCACAGAGCCAGTGGCCAGAGGAGGGTGAAAGACCAGCAGGCCACCCAGGCCCCGGCTCGCAGCTCAGGCCTGGAGAGTTGACTGGGCTTGGAGAAATCCCAGCTATTTTGAGACTCTGCCAAACAGATCATCCATTTCCCCTTCTGAGCTGTAAGAGACTTTGGATTATTTTCCTTGGGCATTTGTGTTACCAAGGAGGTGACAGATTCCGGAGTTACTGGTGCAGAGAGCCTCTCTCGAAGTGTGGAAAGGATCAGGGCTCAGGGAAGGTTTGGGCTCGGGGAAGGTTTAGGCAGGCGCCCCCAGCCCGGGCTGAGGAGGCCTCCCCGACCTCCCTCCCCACCCGCTTCTCACCTTGTAGCCACCTGTGAGGCGTGCTTCCCACTGAGTTAGCACAAACACCGCACCCCCAGCCAGGACCTGCGCCTCCTAAAGCCCAGTGCTTCCTGCTTCCAAGAGCCAGGCCTGTGCCAGCCCCTGAGGGAGGAGCCCAGCCCAACCCTCCCTGAGCCCCCAGGCCAGTGATGGACGCTGGGGATGCAGAGGGGCAGGGTTGGACAGAAGTAGTCCCTGGGGGTCCAACCCCCACACCCAGGGGTCAGTGCTATCCCATTATACAAGAGTCCATCCCAAGTCAGCCACCAGCCAGCGATTCTTGGGGGACCCTTCCTACCCATAGAAGGGGGCCCCCAGAGGCTGCCTGAGGAAAGGGAGCAGGACGAAATGCCCAGAAACAAACCTCATTATTGAGGGAGTGATTGGGATTTAAAAGAAAATAAAATTAAAAAAAATAATAAATAAATAAATAAATAAAACCTCAGGGCCAGGCCCATCCCAGGGCAGGTCCACCCACCCAGAGCCCAGGGAGACCAGCCCAGGCACCCTGAAGGAGAGGGCACCATGGTGAAGCCAGAGAGGCTGGGCACCCCTCCCACATGCTCCCAACCACAGTGGGAGACGCAGGGGGCTTGGTAGCCTGCACTTGGGGTCTATACAAAACCAGCCCTGTCCTGCAGTTCCTGGGGGACCCCAGGCATGTCACCTCTCTCTAGCCCTCAGCCAGAGGCAGGTAGGAAGCGGACAACCTTCCAGGACTGTGAAGTTTCCCTGAGACTCTGTGTGTGATGCAGCAGGTGAACCCTGACAGATGGGGGGCACCCCATGGGATGGGAGGCTTGGCTCAGATCCCCACTACCCTGATGGCCTGGCGGTCACCATAGCATGGGGACCTACTTCCCCAGCTATGACACACTCACACCCCTTCCTGGACATGAGGGTGGGAATGGGCCCAGCAGTGAGGAAATCCTGGCCCATGGGGCCTCCTGAGTCCCTGCTGTCAACTCCACGCTCTGCCTGGCCGTGTGGCCTTTCAGGGAAGGTTACTGAACCCCTCCGAGCCACAGGGATAACAAGAGCAGAGAGCTGGCCCATGGCAGGGGCGGCCAGGAAAAAGAGCTCGGTCACACCACGAGGGAGACCAGGCCCCACCACGGGGATCTGTGGGAGAGGGACAGAGGACACGGGGCAGGATGCATGGGAAAGGGTTAGCACAGCAAGGCCCTGGGCGGGCACGAGGACTGCCCTGTGGCTGCAGGTATATTAATAGTTCCTGGGCCCCAGGCGGGCAGTGCCCACATGCCTCCAAGCCCGTGTGGCCCGCAGGAAGGCAGCCCGGCATCCACAGGGAGAGGAGGCCTCCGAGTTCCTGCTGAACCACTCAACAGCTTAAAATACAACCAGCCCCTCTCCCTGTCCAGCCAGCTGCTAGGGGGAGGGGTGAAATCCTACCCTGCTCCCCCAACCCGGGCACCAAACCAGGGCCCGGGAGGGAGAGAACAGCCGTCGAGTCCCGGCTAGCTGCTGGGAGAGGACGATGGGCAGCGGCAGGAGGGGGTGGCCAAGAGAGGGGCCACGCTCACAGCTACAGTGGCAGCGCCCAAGCCAGCCTGAGACCCTAGGAGAGGAGACGCCGGAACCTGCAAGGAGGTAAGCCCAGGCTGCAGGGCAGTGCCTAGGGGCCCTCGAGGGACGGCTGCCCCTCTCCCAATGCCTGCCTCAAATCCCCAGCCCATCGCCCATCTCCCCCTAGAGACAGAACAGAGAGGCCCTGGGGGGAACATGGGACCTCTCCGTACTGTTTTTACAAATCCCCATGACTCTGTATTTCTTTTCTTTTTCTTCTTGAGATGGATTCTTGCTCTGTCACCCAGGCTGGAGTGCAGTGGTGAGATCTCGGCTCACCACAACCTCACCTCCTGGGTTCAAACGATTCTCCTGCCTCAGCCTCCCGAGTATCTGGGATTACAGGCACATGTCACCATGCCCGGCTAATTTTTTGTATTTTAGAAGAGATAAGGTTTCACCATGTTGCCCAAGCTGGTCTCGAACTCCTGAGCTCAGGCAATCCACCCACCTCGGCCTCCCAAAGTGCCAGGATTACAGGTGTGAGCCACCACGCCTGGCCTATAATTATCTCAAAGTAAAAAGTTAAATAAGCTATTCCAGGTCGGGGAGAAAGAAACAAGTTACGCTAGGTGAAGCAAGCCAGACACAAACAGTCCCATATTTATGCGAAATGCCCAGAGCAGACAGAAAGCAAAGTGGAGGTGGCCAGGGGCTGGGTGGGGGACAGGGGGATGGGGAGGCTGCTGCTGGGCACCTGGGCTCCTCTGGGGTGAGGAAAATGTTCTGGAACGAAACAGAGGTGGAGGCTGCACAACACTGCATGCACTCAGTGCCACTGTTCACTTTTAAATGGTTAGTTTCACGTTATATGAATTTCACCTCAATAAATTACTTTTTAAAGGGGCCAGGGACAATAAACAGGCCTCAAATACCCATCAAAATAAAAACAGTCGGGTAGGAGGAGCAGGAGAGGCTCCCCGCCCCCCAGAGGGAAGGTCTAATGTGAGACCTCAGCGAGGGCTCACACCCCACTGCCACCCCAACCCCTACTCTGTGACACACACACACACACACACACACACGTGCGTGCCCGCGCGCCTGCCCAGGCCTGAGGCCAGCAGAGGGGCCGGGGCTCTCAGGGGATGCCCAGGGCTGCAGAGGGCACAGGTGGCTGCTGAGAAGAGCCCCAGGCAGGGGGTCCTGGGTACAGACAGGGAAGTAGCAGGCTCCTCCCACCATATCTCTGGGAGAAGCAGTGAGGCAGGGAGGAGAAGGGGGCCCTCCAGAGGAAGCCCACAGAGGGGCTGGGAGGGGCTGAGATTTCTGGGCGAATGAAGGGAGGCCTGTGGTGGGGGCTAATGGTGTCAGCGAGGTCTCAGTGCTGGTCACGGGCGATGCATGTGGCCCCAGAGCCTCCAGCACAATGGGCAGGGAAAGGACAGGAGCGGACAGGTGGGCAGGCACTCTGGCGACATGTGGCTCTGTGATGACAGTTCCACTAGCCTGAGAGGAATTCTCACCAAGAGGCCGAAGATTCCCGGGCCCAGCCCATAGCAACTCGTGGCAGCACGAGGTCAGGGCAGCCGAGGGCCAGGACACGGGGTGGGGCCCGAAGCCCACCCTGCAGGAGGGGAGCGGGGCAAGGTCTGGGCCTTCCCAGCCCAGAGGGGAGCACCCAGGGCCTCGGGCAAGTAACAGGGCCCCAGTCTCCACTGTCTTTGTGATTATGAAGATACTACTAATGGGGGTAGGAGGAGTGGAAAGAGGGACTCTCTCGGGACTGCACCTGCCTGGTGGGTCAACAACCCAGAGAAGCAGAATCACAGGGCAGTCCCGAGGGAGGTGGCGGCACTGGCACTGGCTTTGCCCTCTGCCCAAAGGCTCTCCTCCGCACCACAGGGTTCCCCTCCCTGCCCTCCTGAGGCCTTCAGAGGACTGCTTGGCAAGGCCTTCCTGGCCATCTTTCTTTTTTCTTTTTTTTTTTGAGATAGTGTCTCTCTCTGTCACCCAGACTGGAGTACAGTGTCACGATCTCAGCTCACTGCAACCTCCACCTCCTAGGTTTAAGCAATTCTCCTGCCTCAGCCTCCCAAGTAGCTGGGACTACAGGCACCTGCCACCACGCCCAGCTAATTTTTGTATTTTTAGTAAAAATGGGGTTTCACCATGTTGGCCAGGCTGGTCTCGAACTCCTGACCTCAAGTGATCTGCCGGTCTTAGCTTCCCAAAGTTCTGGGATCACAGGTGTGAGCCACCGCACCTGGCCGGGACATCTATTTAAAAGAGTGACCCCCCCCCCCACCCAGGCCGGAATCAGTGGCACACACCTGTAATCCCAGCACTTTGGGAGGCCGAGGTGGGCAGATCACCTGAGGTCGGGATCCAGACCAGCCTGACCAACACAGAAAAACCCCGTCTGTACTAAAAATACAAAACTAGCCAGGCATGGTGGCACATGCCCGTAATCCCAGCTACTCAGGAGGCTGAGGCAGGAGAATCGCTTGAACCTGGGACGGCGGAGGTTGCAGTCAGCCGAGATGGCACCACTTGCACTCCAGCCTGGGCGACAGAGTGAGAATCCGACTCAAAAAATAAATAAATAAATAAATAAATAAATATGATTAGACCAACGCTAGCAGAACACCCACACCAGATGCACAGTGGGCCAAGCCCTGGCAGGACACGCAGGTCCTTTCTCCTGGGACGCTGACCATCCTGTTGAAGAACCCCATCTACAGGAAGCCAAGGCCAGAGAGGTGGTGCAGTGACGCCTCACGAGCAGGTCATAGTGAACCCAAACCCTAACAATAGAGAGATACTTTCCCTGCAGAGGCCTAGCCGACCCATCACCACCAGGATGACTGGCAGCAAGCAATGGAGGCTGCAACGCTCTCCACTGCCCCCTTGTGGCTGCAGCCTCGCTCCCGCCTGCCGTAAGGGCACCCGCAGCAGCCGGCTCAGGCACAGTCCCAAAGCCTGTGTCAGAGACAGAGACAGCTCTGGTGCAGAATGCAGAATGGGACCTTAACGCTGGCCCTGCCATCAGCCAAGAGAGATCAGGGAGCCTGCGTTCACATATCCATTCATTCATTCCTGCCTCCCTCCATCCACATCCCAGGCGCTGTTCCAGGTCCCAGGACATGGCAGTGAAGAAAACCAAGCCAGGAGTCTGGTGCAGTGGCTCACACCTGTCATCCCAGCACTTTGGGAGGCTGAGGCGGGTGGATCACCAGGTCAGGAGTTTGAGACCAGCCTGACTAACATGGAGAAACCCCGTCTCTACTAAAAATACAAAATTAGCTGGGTATGGTGGTGCATGCCTACAATCCTAGCTACTGGGGAGGCTGAGGCAGAATAATCACTTGACCCTCGGAGGCAGAGGTTGCAGTGAGCCGAGATCATGCTATTGCACTCCAGTCTGGGCGAAAAGAGCGAAACTCCATCTCAAAAAAAAGCCAGGCTCCGGGCTTCGTGGGACCTGAATTCCAGCCTGTGTGTGCAGAGGGAACAGCAGGGTGGGGACAGACAGCCATGCCATGTTTTGTCACCAAGTGTCATGAACAAAACTAGAAGGTCGGGGGGATATCAGGAGTAGAGAAAATGGCCTTTTTTTTTTTTTTTTTTGAGACGAGTCTCACTGTCGCCCAGGCTGAAGTGCAGTGGCAATACCCTCCTCTGCTCAAGAACTCTCTATGGCTGCCACTTCACTCAAAGTAAAAGCTAATGTCCTCCCCATGGCCCACAAAGCCGTGACACTGTCCGCCACATCACCATCCAGCCCTCACCTCCTCCCACTCTCTCCCTGACTCACTCCGCTCAGGCCACACAAGCGTCCTGGCTGCTCAGACACGCTGGACATGGTCCAGCCCCAAGACCTTGGCTCTTACCGTTCCCTCTGCCTAAACTGCACTGGTTCCTCCACTGTCTTCTGGCCTTTGTTCTGTCTGGGATTACACACCTGTAATCCCAGCTGCTTGGGAGACTGAGGCACAAGAATCACTCAAACCCAGGGCAGAGAGGTTGCAGTGAGCCAAGATTGCACCACTGAACTCCAGCCTGGGTGACAGAGTAAGACTCTGTCTTAAAAAAAATACACACACACACACACGTTAAAAATTTTTTTTTTTTTAATTAACTGGGCATGGCGGTGAGCACCTGTAATCCTAGCTACTCAGGAGGCTGAGGTGGGAGAATCACTTGAACCCAGGAAGTGAAGGTTGCAGTGAGCCAAGACTGCACCACTGCACTCCAGCCTGGGTGACAGAGCAAGACTCCATCTCAAAAAAGAAAAAAACAAAGGCGGAGACAAGGGGTGAAATTCTGGACAGACTGTGGAGGTGCAGGCAACACAACCTGACAGTGGAGTGGGTGTGGGGCTGAGACATGCAGGGAATCGGGGTTTCTGACCTGAGCTCCAGGAGGGAGGAGCAGGCAGCACCGAGCCCAGGCTGGAAGAGCTGAGCCTGTAACTCCTGCTCACCCCCTGGAGGCGCAGCCCACAGGCCTGGCACGCACAGCCATGCCCAGAAGGCCTCTGGAGCTTTGCTTCTCCAGCTTCACAAACAAGCCAAGCCTGGTGCTTCCCAGTACCCTCCTGGCTGTAAACAGCCAGGCTCAGTGGCCTTGCTGGCGACAGAGTCCACATCACAAGACCCAGCAAGCCACGAGGGGCAGACTCCTCCGCCTCCTGGATTCAAGCGATTCTCCTGCCTCAGCCTCCTGAGTAGCTGGGACTACAGGTGCCCACCACCACCACGCCCAGCTCAGTTTTGTATTTTAGTAGAGACGGGGTTTCACCATGGCCAGGATGGTCTCAATCTCTTGACCTCATGATCCTCCCGCCTCAGCCTCCCAAAGTGCTGGGATTACAGGCATTAGCCACTGCGCCTGGCCTGTTTTGTTTTTGAGACAGGGTCTTGCTTTGCACCCAGGCTGGAGTGCAGGAGTGCAATCATAGCTCACTGCAGCCTCAAAGGGGAGAGCGGGAGCTTGGATTCTGGGCCGGCCCCACCACCCATGCCTTATGCACCTGCAACTTCTGTGTGTCCTAGGATGTGACCTGCCTGATGGTTACGGGTAACAACAGCGACCAACAGTTATTTCACGTTCCCTGCCTGGGGCTGGAACTGCCGCAGCTTCCCAGATGTCTCTCCCACAGTGGCCGGAGGGAGCGGGACCCATTAGCTGTTTCACAGATGAAGAGGCCGAGATCTAAGCAGTAAATCCCAGAGCCTGGAAGACGACAGGTACATGTTCAAAGCCAGGCCATACCCCACCACACACAGGCCCCGGGGCCTCTCGCAGAGCTGATTCGGTGCAGCGCAGCCCACATCTTGAGCTCAAAGTTCCAGCAGGCTCCCTCGGACCCCACAGGGGACTGTGTTCCCTGGGAGGAAGCATCTTCTCCCAAGTCTGGGGCACAGGAGGCCTAGCTGGGGGTGCAAGCCCTGGTCAGCGCAACCAGGGCCCCAGGTAAAGACACAAAGGGCCCGACAGGTCCTGCCGCTGGCCAGCTGGGCACAAGCACTGCTGCCTGGATCTCCTGAGCGTTCTGTCCAGGCAACGCCCAGCACAGAAGATAGAGGCCTGGCCTGATCATGCCCAGCGCCACGCCGGCCACCTCATCCCCATCGCAAATGCAGAGACTCTGGCACGTTCATCTGGACTCCGGCTCAGCGGCTGGGTACTCTCAGCTCCCTCTCCTTCCAGAAATATCAAGTCAACCCGCTAATGCCAGGATGGCTGAGAAGACCTAGGGCTCAGCTGCCAGGAGCCCTGCACAGGCCACACCTGCTCGGCCAGAAATACCACCTTCCCCAGTGGCCTCGGCGCATGACCTCATTTCTCAGTAGCACCCAGGGGCGGCTGCGCCAGCCTACCCAAGGCACCACAGTGGAAGGAGGATGTCACCCAGGGTGGGGAGAAAGGGCTGAGAGACACTGGCCTCTCACTCCCAGACCCCTTGACTGCTCTGCTCCGGTCTTCCACCCCTGCTGGCAAGATGAGAGGTGCCAGGGTCTGAATGCCAGTGTCCCGAGGTCCTTGGATCCAGGGCCAAGGCCAGGTGCAGGGGCAGGGGTAGCCCAGAGCCTGGAGAACCTGGGGTTGCTGATCCCACCCAGCAGAGCCCCGAGCGAGCAGGCAGCAACCCAGACTTGAAGGATGGCCACTGGATGCATGAGCTCCTGGCTTGGACAACACAGCCATGGAAGTTGAGGATGAATGTGACACAGGACAAACACAGCAGGAGGTCAGAGAACCTGGGTCTCACCCCTGGGCCGGCCCGTCGTGCTTCGTGACACCCACAGCCTAGGCCCCTCCCTGGGACTGTGCTCTCGGGGCCTCCAAGGACCACTGGCCCAGCCAGAGCAGCACTGCTCTGGCCTGTTTCATCCAGATGTGCCGGCAAGAGTGACATCTATCAGATGCTCACCCCGTACCTAGGACTGTGCTGAGACCGCCACCCAGGCCTTACCCAGGCCCTATAAGCAAGGGACTGTGACACCTGTTAGGTGGCTTGGAAAACCAGGGCTTAGGAACAAGGAAGCTCTTGTCCAAGGTAAGCAGCCTGGAAGTGCCAATGTGAATGCCCACCCAGCTTGCTTAGGCCAAAGCTCCTACAATAAAATAATGCCTCCATTTTAGAGAGCAGGGCTGTGTGCAAGAGAGAAAGGAAAAGGTGGGCTGGGCACAGTGGCTCACACCTGTAATCCCAGCACTTTGGGAGGCAAGAGTGGGAGGACTGCTTGAGCCCAGGAGGTCAAGACTGCAGTGAGCTATGATCGCACCACTGCACTCCAGCCTGGGCGACAGAAGACACACTATCTCAAAACAAAACAAACAAAAAAAAAGGCCAGGCACGGTGACTCATGCCTGTCATCTCAGCACTTTGGCCAAGATGGTGAAACCCCATCCCTACTAAAAATATAAAAATTAGTTGGGCGTGGTGGTATACACCTGTAGTCCTAACTACTCAGGAGGCTGAGGCAGGAGAATCACTTGAACCAGGGAGGTAGAGGTTGTAGTGAGCCAAAATCACACCACTGCACTCCAGCCTGGGCAACAGAGCAAGACTCTGTCAAAAAAAATAAAAAAAATAAAAAAGATAAAGAGGCCAGGCATGGTGGATCACGTGAGGTCAGGAGTTCAAGACCAGCCTGACCAACCTGGTGAAACCCCGTCTTTGCTAAAAACACAAAATTAGCTGGGTGTGGTGATGCATGCCTGTAATCCCAGCTACTTGGGAGGCTGAAGCAGGAGAATCCCTTGAACCCAGGAACAGAGGTTGCAGTGAGCCGAGATTGTGCCATTACACTCCAGCCTGGGCAACAAGAATGAAGTTCCATCTCAA
>PVKV010041225.1:0-11617 GCA_004027835.1 Alouatta palliata | reverse complement strand
CATGGGCGTCACATGTGGACGTCACAGCACACACACGACCTCATGGGGACATACAGATGTCACAGCACACAGAGACATCACACATGGACGTCACAGCACACACATGAACTCACAGGGACATATGTCACAGCAGACATGGCTATCACACGGCATACAGACATCACACCTGGATGTCAGCATACAGCTATCACACGGCACATGGCATCACACATGGACATCACAGCACACACATGACCTCACAGGGACATACAGATGTCCCAGCACACACACGGGTATCACACGGCCATCACATATGGACGTCACAGCACATAGCTATCACACGGCACATGGGGCATCACACGTGGACATCACAGCATGCACATGACCTCACCGCGACATTCAGATGTCACAGCACACACACACGGCTATCACACGCACACAGGGGCATCACACATGACCTCACGGACACGTCAGTTGTGGGCACATACGCAGCTAGACACGGACATACATGTGGGCACACACGTCAACCATGGTCTGGCATATGCTCACCCTTCAAGGCCCCTGGAGCTGGCTGTGTGGGCTCTGCTCAGGGGCAGGGCCTCCTCTGCCATCACCATAGCTTCCCCCTGGTGCTGGCCCTGGTCCCATGCAGTGGTTTGACCCCCTGTGTTCCCTCACTCTTGATTTGCCCACTCACTCTGCAGCTGTCTGTCCTGGGCCCAGCACTGTCCTGGGTCTGGTGTGCAGCAGGCCCCACACAGCCAGGCCCAGGTTGAGCTAAGACCAGCAGGCGTGTGTGTGTGTGTGTGTGTGTGTGTGTGTGTGTGTGTGTGTGTATGTGTGTGTATGTGAGATCCTGGGAGTAGAGTCATGTCTTGAAGGAAAGTGGAGCTGGGAGAGGGCAGGTGAGGGGAGCCCCGTGAAGGAGGGAGGAGAATCTGGGCTGGGCCCAGGTATGGGCTGGGAAGATGCTCCCTTAGAGAGTTCATGGAGAGGGTGGGCTGAGGGCGGGGTCCCTTTTCTGAAGACCCCCTGGACACTATGACCCAGGTAACTGTCTCCCCAGGAGGCCCCATGGGGATGTGAGGACCAGGGACTCCCTTTGACCAGCCGGTCCCCAGCTTCCCAAACATCCAGACAGCCCACCCGTGCTGACTGCTGTCCTTGTCCCGCCAGCGTGTGGGGAACGTTGGGTGGTCTCGGTGAGGATGACATACCTCAACTCCTGGGAGAGGTTGGCTCACAGATGCGCATGGAACACGTGTTTGTCTCTTCCTGGAGACAACTCTCATGGCCTTGCTGGTGCCCCCACCAGGACCCCAGGGCTAGCTGGAGCCTGTGAGGACCCTGGAGCCCTGAGGTGCCCGTCTCTTACACCTCTGCTCGTCTGAGGCCTGGGCAGCTCCACCCATGTCAGGGCCACGGCACGTGTGTGTGGAGGGGAGGCGGGAGGGGGCACAGGAAGCCCAGGTGTGGACAGAGGCCGGGCGGGGCCAGGAGGTCAGGGCTCCATGAACTGCCTGCCAACGCCGTGCAGGGTCAGTGCCTGGGCTGTCTCCAGAGCAAACCCATGGGACAGGGGGCCTCGTGTGTCCCTTGCCTGCAGGGCGCCGTCTGCCCCGAAGCCACAGGTCTGACGCCTCACCTGGGGTGAACGAGGGACTGGGGCGTGTGGGAGGGCGTGGGCTGTGTCTGTGTGTGGCGGGGGTGTCTGTAGTTCCCCTGGTAAGAGCAGATGGGTGTGTTGCCTTTGGAGTTCTGTGTCCTGTCTCTCCTGGGGTCAGGGTCTGTGGTCCCAGCCCTGAAGGCCCTAGGTCCTTCCCGTGGCCACTCTGAGGCCTGAGGGTGGCACCTGCCTAGGCTGAGCATGGAACTGGGCCCAACCTGCCCCTCCCAGGGCCCCATGCTGAGTGGGGTTGGAGCGCCTGGTCGGGGTGCTTCAGAGGGCAGAGCTGTGGCTGCCCCTTTCCTTGAGGACCCCGCCTGCTGAGGCCCCCACCCAGGCCTGACTTTAGGAGTGTTGGTAGGGACTGTGGGGTGGGTCCTGGCATCCTGGGGAGTGCAGGGTGGACCTGGCAGGTTGGGGGGTTTGCCGTGGGCATTCTCCCCTGCACTGGCCCAGGTTATCCTGTGGGCCCTCAGGCAGGAGCCCCTAGAGCTGCTGGGGTCAGTGCTGGGGTGCAGTTGCTCCCCCCTCTCTCGGCGCAGCCCCCTCTGCCTGTGGTGCTCTCGTGGTGACCAGGCCAGGTCAGAGCTCCCTTGGCCTCAGGAGCTGAGGAGAGTGGTTCCGTCCTCTAGGGACACAAGCCCCCTGATGCTGTAGCCTCCACCTCGTGGACAGGGACGCCCACCCCTCCCTGGCCACCTACATGGCACCTTTGACCACAGAGCACCTGCGCCCAAACCCACCCCTCGCCTTTGTCCCTGAGCCCCATCCCCGCCCTCCTTGGGAGCGCCTCGTGCTCCAGGCGGGGCCCGTGCTGGTCATCAGTCGCTCAGGCCCTCCCAGGGTCTGCATGCCTGGTCCGCCCTCCGCTGTGCACGCCTGTGTCTAGGTGGTTCTCGGCATGGAATCCACTCCTGCCGTGACTACAGGAAGGCTGAAGCCCTGGGCGGCGTGTGGCTCACAGTGTTGGTGCCACTCGGTGCAGGCACCATTCAGGTGGCCGCTTCCTCCGCTCTGCGAGGCTCTGGTGCCCATGACTTACGTCTCCTTCTGGTTCTTTCCCTCCCTCCCTTCTGAAAAATGCACTATGTTATGTACACACAGGAAAACGTGGTACACATTTACACCCAAGAGCCCCCCAGTCCGTCTGCAGAGCAGGCTCCTGCCCCACGCAGCCCCATGAGGCCCCTTCCGCTGCAGTTGCCCCGTGATGACCTGGGTCCCGCTTCCTAGAGAACAGGCCTTCCCCAGCTCTGCTGAGGTGGGATCACGGACACACGGCCCTCTGTGCCCGCTTCCTGTTGGTCGTGGTGGTGACCTGGGTCTTGTCTGTGTTTTTGCATGACCCAGCAGTTCCTTCCCGACGACGGTTCCGTCACACGGACCAGCATGATTCACTTGTCCAGACTCTTGGTGACGGATTTTCTAAGTTCGTGGCTAGAATATCACAATCAAAACTTCTGTGAACACATTTGTCTTGGGTTTGTTCCTCGGAGTGGAATTTTTGCGTCCCAGAGCAGGACGTGGCTTCTCGTTGAGCCGCTGTGTCCTCGCCAGCACTCCGTGTTGCGGTCTGTGTAATTCTAGCCACTCCAGCAGGCATTTTGTGGTATTTTTATCTTAACCCGCCGTTTCCTGATAACCAAGGAGGCTCAGCACCTTTTTCTGCCCTTACTGGCCACTGGCAGTGCCTCTGTTGTGAAGCACAGAGCCCGTAATGGCTTTCCTTGTGTTTTCTGCCGTGGTCTTTTCTGTGTTGCTTACGAAGCCCTCACGTGGTCTGTCTCAGTCAGATCGATGTGCACTGTGGATATTTTCATAATTTCAAAATGTTTGTTTTTAAACATTTCCTAGTATCTCAGGCCACTGCTTGACTTTTCACTTAATTGGTATCTCTGCAATGAGAGCACGTTTTCAATTCTGATGAAGCTCAGTATATCACCCGTTGATTTTTAGGTGAATGTCTTTTGTGTTCTGAGGAATGTTGCTTACCCCAGGGTCATGCAGGTGCTCTGTTTTCTTCTGGAAGCTTTTACCTCTGGGTCCAGGGTCTTCTGGGTTGCCACTCACACGTGATGTGAGGCTGGGGTTGTGGTCCGCCCTTTCCCAGGATGGCAGGTCACTGCAGCACATATGGGGCCTCCTTCCCATTGGCTTGTCTGTGGAAAGGCAGCTGGCCACATGTGAGCGGGTCCGCCTGGACACTTCTGTTCCATTGACCTGTTTCTCTTCCCTGTCTTCCGCACCACACTGTCCACACGGCAGTGAGCCTCGAGGTGTGGCAGGCCATGTTCCCTGTCCCCTGTGCCACGCTGTCCACACGGCAGTGAGCCTCGAGGTGTGGCAGGCCATGTTCCCTGTCCCCCGTGCCACGCTGTCCACACGGCAGTGAGCCTCGAGGTGTGGCAGGCCATGTTCCCTGTCCCCTGTGCCACGCTGTCCACACGGCAGTGAGCCTCGAGGTGTGGCAGGCCATGTTCCCTGTCCCCTGTGCCACGCCGTCCACATGGCAGTGAGCCTCAAGGTCTGGCAGGCCACGTGCCTTCACCACGCTCTTCTCCAGGGTCTTGGCTGTTTTCGGTCCTGCTGTGCGTTTCCATTTCCATTCTGCAATCAGCTCTTCAATTTTCATTTTGTTGAGTCCTTAATGTCAGTTTTGGGAATGCTGACTTCCTAACGATACTGAATTTTCAGGACACGACTATGACATCGCTCCGTTTATTTTAACTTTTCTTAACAGCGTTCCATCATTATCAGTAGGATTCCACAGAGTTCATTCAGTTTATTATTCGGCATTTGGCATTTGTAATGCTATTACAAATGGGTTTCACCATGTTGGCCAGGCTGGTCTTGAACTCCTGATCTTATGTGATCCGCCCACTTTGGCCTCCCAAACTGCTGGGATTACAGGCATGAGCTACCATGGCCTGTTCTTTAAAAAAACTTTGAATTCTTTCTCTCTGCTTTTGTTTGGATTCCGTCTGCTGACTTCGAGCCCTGCCTTCAAGCTCCTGATCCTTTTTTTGTTGTTCATTTCATCCAGGGAGTTCTGTGTCAGAGAGGATGTTTACTTCTGAAATTTGTATGTGGTTCTTTATCCTCCGTTTTTCTGCTGTTTACATCCACACTTGCTGTCATTTCTGAGCACATTTAGAGGACTTATTTAAGAGCTTTTGTTGGCTGATTCCAGCCTCGGTCGTCTGTGGTTCGTCTGCTTCTAGTGTCTTGTTCTAATGAGAAGCCGCATCTTCCTGCCGCTTCACCTGTGTCATCATAGTTCCTATCGTAAGCCAGACGTTGTGTGGAAAAGAATAGCAGAGACTAAATCGAAGAATCATCTCATCCAGAACAGCCGCTGCTCTCCCGTGTCAGGCTCGGGGGGCACTGGGCTGGGCTCGAACTCCCCGGGGCTTTCTGCTTAGCGCAGTGGGAAGCCGAGTCTCTTCAGCCTTCTGTGCTGGGGGAGGTGCCTTTCTCTGTGGCTGCCTCTCCCCTCCTTTTCCTGGCCACTCAGTGGGATCCCTGGTAGGGGGTTTAATGGGCGGGGGCTGTTCCTACTCCTGGGGAGCTCCCTGCTGACTCGGGCCATTGTTCCCACCCTCAGAATCCTGCACCCACCTCCTCCCTGCCGAGCCCACCTCCCTGGACTGGGTACTTCAGCTGTGGCTCCAGCCCTCGGAATCCTGCTTCCACTCCGCCCTGCTGAGCCCTCCCTGGACTGGGTGTCTGTGTGGCTCTTTAAGGAGTTGCCATGCATGTTTCGGAGCCCTCCGTCTTTCTGCTGCTTACATCCACACTTGGTGTCATCCCTGAGCATGTTTAAAGAGCTTTTGCTGGAACCACCAAGTTCCTTCTAGAACAGGCGCCTCTGTTTCTAGGGTGGAGTGCGTTGAGGTGGTCCTCAGCTCTTCCGACTGGGCTCCCCGCCTCCCCCAGTCCTGTTCCCCTGGGTGTTTGCGCGGCGTCCGGCCGCCCTGTCTGCCTGGCAGTCTGGTCTCCGTCGCCCTCAGGCCGCCGCGGGCCCCTCACACATGCTGTTCCAGCTCTCTGGCTTCCTTCCTGTCCCCTCATGTCTCTGGCAAGCTTGGCCTTCTCAGGGAGGCCTGCCCTGGCCGCCGCCTTTGAAACTACGTCCACTCCCCCGCCCGCCCCAGCACCCACCCTGCTTCCTTTGTCCACAGCAGTTCCCTCTTACGCGATGCAGGAGAGACGACGTTCATGGGCTGGGGTCCCGCGTCCTTACAGCCGGGTCTGCGCCCGCACTGCTGGCTCACGGTGGGTGCATGCACCCTGCAGACCCTTCCCTAGGGCAGAGCCAGCCCCAGCCAGACTCGGTGGTCCTCGCTCCGAGGCTCCTGTGCTGGGACCCACGCCAGCCTTGGACTGCTGGGGTGGGGGCAGGCAGTGGGTGTGGAGGGCCCCCAGCAGGGCTGGAGGACGGGCAGGCATGTCTGCCCTGGTGGCTTTCTCTGCTGCTCCACACGACTATGATGGGACGTAACCCCAGCAGGGCCACCCTTGTCTGGCAGATTCCCTCCTGCCCCATTTGCCGTTTCCACTGAGCTGTGGCTAGAATTGAGGTGCCGGAGACATTGATGGGTGGACCCGAAGCAGACCATCGGAGGGGCCTGGGCACACATGGCGTGTGTGGGCCGGGTGGAGACCTGCTGACCGGTCCATTTGACACGGAGTGGTTCATGTTGCGTCCTGTGGACGGGCTGCAGGGGGTGGTGTGGCTGACAGGTGGTATGGGCCCAGGGGCTAGCTCACCCCTTTCCACCCCAGTGTACAGCCTCTGCCTTGGCAGCAGGTGCGTTGGGAGCAGATGCCTTGTGTGCGGGCGCCCAAGGTGTCATCCTTGGCAGACAGACGGTCAAACTGAGGCACAAAGGCCACTCTGACCCTGGCTGTGGGGGCTGGCCTCCTGGCCATGGGTGAGCAAGGGTCTCATGCTGCATTTTGACGCCACCAGGTCGTGTAGGGCAGGCGGTGGCGCTGCGAGCCAAGGCCTTCGGCTTCAACGTGCTCTTCTACGACCCCTACCTGTCAGACGGCGTGGAGCGGGCGCTGGGGCTGCAGCGCGTGAGCACCCTGCAGGACCTGCTGTTCCACAGCGACTGCGTGACGCTGCATTGCGGCCTCAACGAGCACAACCACCACCTCATCAACGACTTCACCGTCAAGCAGGTGCGCGGGCGGGGCGCAGGAGTCGCTTCCAGCAGGGCCGGCGTGAGGGACAGGTGGGGACGTCAGGTGGGTCCCTCCCAGCTGCCACCTGCACCTGGGCGAGACCCTGCCCTCCTCGAGCCACACCACGGTGTCTGCCAGCCCTGCTGGAGTGAACCCCGTCTGCACAGACAGCTTTCTCCATGTTCCGAGTTCCACTCGGAATGCCTGAAATACTCTCCATATGAGACAAAACCACAGACCTTTGAGTACCAGATTCCCGTGAAGTCCTTGTCGCTCGCACGGCGGGGACAGACGCAGCTACCTGGGGACCTTGGGTCGGCTGTTGTGGTTTCCGTGCTGTGCCGCTAGGTTCAGGCTGCATATCTGCAGCTGGAAAGGGCTGTGCTCAGGTGGGCGTCTGCCTCAGCGCTGCACTTCCCCGGAGTGGGTGGAGTTGGGGGTGGCTGGCTCCCGCTGGCTCCAGGCCTTTCAGGGTGTTGTGTGTGCGCATTGGTATGTGTGTACATGGGCACGTGTGCGTGGGTGCACATATGTCTGCACGTTTGTATGTGCTGGTTTGTGTGTGCATATGTGTATGCACGTGTCAGGGGCCACATGTCAGCCGTCTGCCCAGACCTCTGTAGCTGCAAGGAGGATGAAGCCAGGTGCCCGCCTCCCTTTCTTTGTTCACAGAGCTTTCCAGTGGACAGGGTGTGGCACATGGACACTGGTCAGAGCCCTGCTCTCACCAAAGAGGAGCCACCGTGACCCGCACGGCTGCCAGCCAAATACTGTGGCTGGGTGGGCTGGCTTTGTTGAAACGGGGAGATGCGGGAAAGCCCTGGCTTCGAAGCCAAGGGGGAGCCTCTCCAAGGGCCCTTTGCAAAAGTGCATGAAACACAAGCCTGTTCTGAAGACAGCAGGCTCTGCCGCAGGCCCCAGCTGGGCAGACGGTCCTGGGCATTGGGAGGCTGGGCTGGAGGGGACCCAGAAAGAGGGTACCACAGGGGCCAAGACCAGAGGCCCACCCATTCCTCAGCTCAGCTTGGACAGGAGGGTCGGGCTCTCTAGGAGGTGTGGGGCCGTGTAGGTCTCTAAGGCCCAAGCCCCAGCCAGCCTGCCAGGGCCGCAGTGCCAAATGCCCAGGGCCTTCAGCCCGAGAGCCCTGCTGAGCCCAAGGTGGGCCTGGGAAGGGGCCGGGTAGCTCCCCCACCTGACGGGGCGCACCGCCACCCCTGCTTCCCTGGTCGCCCACCCTGCACGGATCCCTGACTGAGCCTAGCCTTCTCCTTATGTCTTCCAGATGAGACAAGGGGCCTTCCTGGTGAACACGGCCCGGGGTGGCCTGGTGGACGAGAAGGCGCTGGCCCAGGCCCTGAAGGAGGGCCGGATCCGCGGCGCGGCCCTGGACGTGCACGAGTCGGAACCCTTCAGGTGCCCCCAGGGCCGGTGCCGCCCCTGCTCTTCCCTGCCCACCCTCCTGCCAGCCTTGACCTCCAGACGGCACCTCTGCCAGGCCAGGCACTTCCCTGTGCTCAGCCTCTTGCTGGCTAGCACTGGGGGAGTTTGCCATGCACTGTGTGGTGAGGATGGAGCCACGGGCTCCAAGCCTGCCTCACCTCGGTGCTGGGAGGGACTGGTTGTCCTCCTCAGCCTCTCTTTGGGCAGGGCTCCCAACCAGCCAGGAGAGCGTGAGGCTCCAGTGTCTGTGAGTGGTCTCCAAGGGCCCTGGCCGTGGAGCCATGGGGTCACATTTAGACCTGCAAACGGCGCCCTGGGACCCCAGGCAGCCCTGGGCTGAATGTTAGTTGTAGGAGAAGACCTCCTCGGCAGGGGCAGGATCAGCTTGTGGGACCCACAGATCCTTTGGTGGAGAGGGGCCAGGCCAGTATGTGCCCCCATCAAGGCTGCTCCCCTGAGGGCTTGGAGATTAAATTCCACCGCTGTCAGGAACCCCTAGTGGGTCTGACTGTCCCAGGCTGTACCCTTGTGCTCAGCCCACCTGCCCAGTAGAGCCGGGGCCGTGGGGTCTGCTTCCCAGGCAGGGCCCTCCCACAGGGGTCCAGTACCCAGCCACCTCCCCCACCGAACGCGGGCGCAACACTCCGGCCGCACTGACCATGCTGGTGCTGTTCCCAGCTTTAGCCAGGGCCCCCTGAAGGACGCACCCAACCTCATCTGCACCCCCCATGCCGCATGGTACAGCGAGCAGGCATCCATTGAGATGCGAGAGGAGGCTGCGCGGGAGATCCGCAGAGCCATCACAGGTGGGCACGCGGGCGGCTCGGTCAGGCGGGGTGAGATCGGCGGAGCCATCACAGGTGGGCACACGGGCGGCTCGGTCAGGCGGGGGGGAGATCGGCGGAACCATCACAGGTGGGCACGCGGGCGGCTCGGTCAGGCGGGGGGAGATCGGCAGAGCCATCACAGGTGGGCACGGGGGCAGCTCCATCAGGCCGTGCGCCCACCTGAGGCCTGGGGGCACCCTTCTTGCCAGCCCCAGGCGCTCGTGGGCTCACATCTGCCCGGCATCCAGGCCCATGTTCTGCCAGCTCAGGGCCATGTTTTTCACTACTCTCACCGTTCCCCTAGCAGGGGCCTCTGAGACCAAAGTCAGGCTGAGCCCTGGAGCCATGTCTTACACACAACACCTGCTGGTTGGGGCCTGTGAGCTGCTCTGGGAAGTTCCTGCGCTGAGCAGACAGGCCCCTCAGCAAGCTGGGCACATGCTCTGGGCTGCGGGTTGCCCACGCTATGAGGGTGCTGGCCCCCGACAGGACCCAGCTGTGCCTGGGGAGCCCTGGTGCTGAGGTCAGGAACACACTGCCGAGGGCGCTGCAGTTCATGTCCTCAACCTGGTGGGCCACGCTCCTGGGGTCCCCTCAGAGCCGCAGCTGTTCCTCCCTCATGCGTCTCCCAGGCCGGATCCCAGACAGCCTGAAGAACTGTGTCAACAAGGACCATCTGACGGCCGCCACCCACTGGGCCAGCATGGACCCCGCGGTCGTGCACCCCGAGCTCAATGGGGCCGCCTACAGGTGAGCAGGCCCACTGGGCACTTAACAGCCTCCATGAGGGTGGGTGGCTTCCCCTGGATCCCAGCACAGCCCCTGGCAGGAGGGGCGGCGTCTGCTGAGCTGGAGGATCTGGGTGGAATTGGTGCCCACCTCACCTGAAAGCCCCACAAGAACCAGGGCCCCTTGGAAGGAGCCTGGGCTGGGTGGCCTTCAGGGCCCAGTGGACACAGGACTGCTGGGCAGAGGCCTGTGTGGGCATGGGGGCTATGGGAGCAGGGGGCTTTGCGTGAGGTGAAGACCTCATGTTCCAGTTGCCTGGAGACACCAGGGCTCCTCTCCCCTGCCCTGAGAAGTAGCTCCCATGGGCAGGAGCATCTGTGCAGAGACAAGGACCCTCACCCTGACTGCCGGTCCTTCCAGAGACGCCCCCTCGGTGCCACTGCCACTGTGAAGGCAGGCGGGGCCTGGCCAGGTTGCCTACAGGTGGGCCCCACAGCTGGACCCTCTCCCAGCAGGTACCCTCCCGGCGTGGTGGGTGTGGCTCCCACTGGCATCCCAGCTGCTGTGGAAGGCATCGTGCCCAGCGCCATGTCCCTGTCCCACGGCCTGCCCCCTGTCGCCCACCCGCCCCACGCCCCTTCTCCTGGCCAAACCGTCAAGCCCGAGGCGGATCGAGACCACGCGAGTGACCAGTTGTAGCCCGGGAGGAGCTCTCCAGCCTCGGCGCCTGGGCGGAGGGCCGGAAGCCCCTCGGACCCGAGTGTGCAGAGGAGGTGCCTGCGTGGCGGCCCTGGCGCTGCAGAGACTGTCGGGCGGTGCAGGAGACGGGTGGGCAGCGCCAGGCCCGTGTCGGTTGTCGTCCGTCCCGTGGGCTCTCTGTCCTGTGTCCTTCGCGTTCCTCGTTAAGCAGAAGAAGTCAGTAGTTACTCTCCCACGAACGTTCTTGTCTGTGTACAGTTTTTAGAACATTACAAAGGGTCTGTTTGCTTAGCTGTCAACACAAAGGAAACTGAGGGAGCATTCGGAAGTCAGTCTGAGGTTACTTTTCCTTTTGTCTGTTGGAGCGTGCCCCGGATGAGGCAGTTGGCAAACTTCTCAGGACAATGAATCCTTCCCATTTTTCTTTTTATGCCACACAGTGCATTGTTTTTTCTACCTGCTTGTCTTATTTTTAGAATAATTTAGAAAAACAAAACAAAGGCTGTTTTTCCTAATTTTGGCATGAACCCCCTTGTTCCAAATGAAGACGGCATCACGAAGCAGCTCCAGGAGGAGAAGCTTGGGCGGTGCCCGGCACGCCCGCTGCCCGTCGGCGTCTGTCCTGGGGACGCGGAGGGTGGCAGCGTCCCCGCCTGCACCGGTGCCGTCCTGCTGATGTGGTAGGCTAGCAATATTTTGGTTAAAATCATGTTTGTGACTGTAACCATTTGTATGAATTATTTTAAAGAAATAAAAATCCCGGAAAGAGCCAGCGTGCCTAGCATCTGTTCTAGCAGCTTTGTCTCACGAGGACACGGGTGAGCCTCAGTCCTGGCTGTGGTGACCTCCAGGGCCCAGCTCAGCCTCTCTGAAGTGGGCAGCCTGAGAGACCCAGAGACAGTGCAGTGCGGGCTGGGCAGTGGTCGCTGTGTACCGAGCCTGTCCCTCTGCCCAGAGACAGTGCAGTGCGGGCTGGGCAGTGGTCCCTGTGTACCGGGCCTGTCCCTCTGCCCAGAGACAGTGCAGTGCGGGCTGGGCAGTGGTCCCTGTGTACCGGGCCTGTCCCTCTGCCCAGAGACAGTGCAGT
>PVKV010041224.1:0-11618 GCA_004027835.1 Alouatta palliata | reverse complement strand
TTCTCCTGCCTCAGCCTCCCGAGTAGCTGGGACTACAGGCACGTGCCACCATGCCCAGCTAATTTTTGTATTTTTAGTAGAGACGGGGTTTCACCATGTTGACCAGGATGGTCTCGATCTCTTGACCTCGTGATCCACCCGCCTCGGCCTCCCAAAGTGCTGGGATTACAGGCGTGAGCCACCACGCCCGGCCTTCTGCCCATTATTTCAAGAGGTGTAATGTGTTTGTCTTATTGCTCTAATCATACATAGCTTCATTCCCGAAATCTTTACAGGGTCTGTGATGGCTGTTAGATTTCTAGTCATTCTATTTATGTTTAAAATATTTTTCAGGCTGGGAGCGGTGGCTCACACCTGTAATCCCAGCACTCTGGGAGGCTGAGGTGGGCGGATCACCTGAGGTCGGGAGTTTGAGACTAGCCTAACATGGAGAAACCCCATCTCTACCAAAAATACAAAAATTAGCCTGTAATCCCAGCTACTCGGGAGGCTGAGGTAGGAGAATTGCTTGAACCCAGAAGACAGAGGTTGTGGTGAGCCAAGATCGCGCCATTGGACTCCAGCCTGGGCAACAAAGAGCAAAACTCTGTCTAAAAAAAAAAAAAAATTTCAGCCAGGCACGGTGGTGGTACATGCCTGTAATCCCAGGACTTTGGGAGGCTGAGGCAGGTGGATCACCTGAGGTCAGGAGTTTGAGACCAGCCCGGCCAACATGGTGAAACCTCCTCTCTACTAAAAACACAAAAAATTAGATGGGTGTGGTGGTGAGTGCCTGCAATCCCAGCTACTGGAGAGGCTGAGGCAGAAGAATTGTTTGAATCCAAGAGGCAGAGGTTGCAGCCTGGCCTAGTCAATATTTTTAATCATACTGAAAGTGCCTTTGCAAAATTATGACAGTAAAAAAAAAATGTGACACAGCTGACTCCATCTTGCTTCTAAGCTGTAAGCTGTCCTCGTTCATTCCTGGGTGTAGGCCAAGTCTAACATTGGGAGGAATTTAGTTCATAGTCTAACCCTAAAGCAAGGATTGTAACAGCCCTTTCCGAAACTATTCCCTCCTCGTTTGAATACCAAATCACCTTTGTAGAATTAATGAAAGGTCACAGGAGTAAGAGAGGTCTGAACTTTGCTAAGATGAAGGTATAGTTAAAAACCTGCCATTTTTTTTTAGAGGTTACAAGATTTCTAACCTCCCTGATCACTCCTATTAGATAACACCACTATTGTAAAACTTAAGATCTGTGTTTGCGGTATTTTTCATACCCTGTATTCATATGGACCAGGTGCCACCACTCAGTGTAAACTGGCTCATTAGGTCCTGTGGCCCATACTCAGGAACTGACTCAGTGCAAGAAGACAAACTTTGACTCTGTATGATTTCATCCCTGACCCAACCTATCAGCATTCCCCATTCCTTAGCCCCCTGCCCACCAAACTATCCTTAAAAGAATCTTAGGCTCTGAATTTTTAGGGAGATTGATTTGCGTAATGATAAACTGCTGTCCTCCAGCTTGGCTGGCCCTACAACCATTAAACTCTTCCTCTATTGCAAAAACCTGCATTGGCTTTTCTGGGTAACAAGCAAGATTAACCTGTTGGGCATTACAATACGTATTTCAAATATGTTTGGCCAATTTATTATGTATTTTTCAAATTGTTTTTCAAACATAAAGACATTTTCCTCTCCAAAGATAATTCTGCAGGTACCTTTTCCCTATTTGCTGTACTAGGGTAGGTCAAGGAAAGCTTTCTGGAAGGTGACTTGTAATTCGTAACTTCATGGGTAAGAAACACAAACCAGGTCAAGAGAGCAGGGAACAGTGTTGCCTGCAGGGGGAACAGCACATGCCTCATCTCTCTTTCATGATATTGTATCTACTTTCAGCCCATCTGCTCCACTCACCTCTTGCTACTGCCTCGGATGTTTTTGATCCATATGGCTGGCTTGCTCATGCTCCATCCTGGCCTTGACTATTCCTTTTAGCTTAATTCCTTCCTCCACTTGAACTGGTCTGTCTCAAGGGTCTAATTTTTTTGTCAAGTTGATAATTTGTTGTGCCAGCTCATCCAGCTATAGGTTGGCTGCATAATAGTGGCATAGGTTAGAGAATACGAAATAAAATGATGACACTTCTCTTTCAGCAGGAGCTTAGGGTGGCAGTCTCCAATAAAAAGTCATGTTGTAGGCCGGGCGCGGTGGCTCACGCCTGTAATCCCAGCACTTTGGGAGGCCGAGGCGGGTGGATCACGAGGTCAAGAGACCGAGACCATCCTGGTCAACATGGTGAAACCCCGTCTCTACTAAAAATACAAAAATTAGCTGGGCGTGGTGGCACGCGCCTATAGTCCCAGCTACTCGGGAGGCTGAGGCAGGAGAACTGCTTGAACCCAGAAGGCGGAGGTTGCGGTGAGCCGAGATCGCGCCATTGCACTCCGGCCTGGGTAACAAAAGCGAAACTCCGTCTCAAAAAAAAAAAAAAAAAAAAGTCATGCTGTTTTGGTACATAATGACTGACATTTATAGTTCAGTATGCACTTACCTTCCCACCTTCTCAGTCTGTATGTCAATGCAGGACTCAGTGAACACTCACTGATCAGTGTATCAGTTAGCTTAGGCAAAGGTATGGTGTGGTAAAAAATAATGCTAGGCCAGACGTGGTGGCTCACGCCTGTAATCCCAGCACTTTGGGAGGCTGAGGTGGGCAGATCAGCTCAGGTTGGGAGTTCAAGACCAGCCTCATGAACATGGAGAAACCCTGTCTCTACTAAAAATACAAAATTAGCCAGGTGTGGTGGCGCATGCCTATAATCCCAGCTACTCGGGAGGCTGAGGCAGGAGAATCACTTGAACTCGGAAGGTGGAGGTTGTGGTGAGCTGAGATGCGCCATTGCACTCCAGCCTGGGCGACAAGAGCAACACTCTGTCTCAAAAAAAAAAAAAAAAAAAATCTCAATGGCTTTGAACAAACATTTTGTGCATGTTACATGGCCAACACTAACTGGCTTAGGCCATGTATTCCATGCCTTCTCACTCCAGGACACAAGCTTAAGAAGAGCCCTTATCTGGGACATGCTGCTCTCTTGGTATAAAGAAAAGAGAAAGATGGTGGAACCACACGATGGCTCTTAAAGCTTATGTTTGGGAGGGGCATTCATTACTTCTGTTCACATTCCATTGCTCAAAGCAATTCCGTGGCTAAGCCTGAGGTCCATGTGGAGGAAGGATACTCCTACTATAGGAAGCAGCAGTAAATATTTTGAACAAATGAACATTCTTGAAGAGTTTATCACAGCCAGTATCATTTGTCCCATGTTGCAGGTGAGAACACTAAGCTAAAGAAGGTAATTTGATCAAGGTCACAGATTAGAATTCAGTGTGAATGGCTTCAAAGTTGGCCCATGCAACCTCTCTTCAGACTTTTTTTTTCAAAACGGTGTCGGCACCTAGAATTGTAATTTACCTGGGGACACAACCACTTCTCCAGCTCCAGAAGCTTCTCCGTGAAAATCTCTAGGGCTAAACCACCGGTAAAATATTCCTGGAAGGATGTGAAGCTAGAAAGGGGTCAAGCTCAGGGAATTGCCCCCTTGGGAGCTGACTCTTTCATTCAGGAATTTTTTTAACTGTTGACGTATTTATCTGCTTCATGGGTTTGTAGATCCTTTGGACCGGGATCACCTATCATCTACCACCTTCTGTTTTGTCTGTGTGAAAGAGAGTCTGAGCGCCTCAAAGCTTTTTTCTAGGTAATTTTTGATATTTCAGATTGCAATAGACAGCTATATTAACAAAAATTATTAGTGAGGTGGAAAGAGTATCTTTAGGTGGGAAGAGGGGCACAGAAGTTACAGCCAACACAGAGAATCCCTCAGTGTTTGTGAATATCTGTTAATATCCCTTGCCTCCAGCATAGTTTTCCCGGTTTCAGAGCTTCTGCTCCCAGGTGCATGTGTGGTGTGGTAACAATGGGTAGATTTTGACTTGCCAAGTTTATGCGTGTCATTCAGGGCAGGGGATTAGGCTTAGGCCAGTGAGATACCTAGGACACTCAATTTAAGGAGACATTCGCACAAAGCTGAGAGTTCGCGCGCCTCACCCCAGCCCAGCCCAGTGTCTGTTAAGCATCCCTGTCCTGTGACTTTGCTTCGCCAGTGATAATTTCCAGGTTACTGTGTAGGAGCGCCTGGCCCACGATCGTGTGCGGAAGACCGAGAGAGGGAGTGGGCCTGTGAGCCAGTCAGGCCGGGCGGGTCCATATCCGGGGGTGGGTGGGGCCGCCCCTCCCTCCAGGTCCCGAGGTGGATAGGGGGTGGGGAGTGACGCGCAGAGATTCCCTTTCGCCCCTTCGGATCCTAGAAAGGGTGGCAGAAGGAATGCGAGGGTGACTCGGCGTGGATTTAGGGCGTGCCCACCTTGCAGATCCGCCTCCTAGAGTGTCCCCAGGGCCTGAGACGCGGCAGGGACACGGAGGAAGAGGAGGAGGAACCCGAAGAGGGCTCGCCTAGCTGGCTACCGGCTCCGAACTTGCCCGGGAAACTAGTGCGGAGGGAGGGGCCGGCCCTGGCCGCGGCGGGAGGAGGGGCGGTCGCAGCTGTATCCAGCCCCGTTGGCTTCTTTCCCAGCTCTCCTTCGCCTCCTCCTCCTCTTCCTCCTGTATGAGTCAGGCATTTCCCGGGGATTTGGAGCAGCCACGCGCGGCCCGGGCGCCCGGAGCTGTAGCAGCCGCCGCCGCCGCTGCCGTGCCGGGGCCGCCACCGCGGCGGGCACCCGCGTCCCGGGCGCGCACGGATCATGGAGAGGGCGGCCCAGGGCGCAGACGGCGGCGGGGGCAGCAACAGCAGCAGCCGCAGCAGCAGCCGTGCCACCTCGGCGGGCTCCTCGCCCTCCTGCTCTCTGGCGGGCCGGGGGGTCTCCAGCCGGTCGTCGGCGGCCGGGCTTGGTGGCGGGGGCAGCCGCAGCAGCCCGGGCTCGGTGGCCGCTAGCCCGTCCGGGGGAGGCGGCCGCAGGAGGGAGCCGGCGCTCGAGGGCGTGCTCAGCAAATACACCAACCTCCTCCAGGGCTGGCAGAACAGGTAACGCGCCAGCTGCCCGCGCCACGGCGCGCCCCGCCTCGCGCGCTGCTGTGTGTGTGTGTGTGTGTGTGTGTGTGTGTGTGTGTGTGTGTCCGCGCGCGCGCGATTGTGCCTTCAGCGAAACGGGTGATGCCTCCGCACGGTGCCCTTCCTGCGTCCCTGCTCCCTTCCAGGTGGGGTGCCCAGGATGGGGCGCGCGGTGGCCCCACCCCGGGACCGCACCGCAGTGGCGGGGAGGGAGGCGAGAGCCCTGGTTTACTTCTGTGCTGGCACCTGCAGAGACTGGAGTGGCAGGAGGAGCGTGCTGGTCCCAGTGCTCTGGTTGCCCGCGGTTTCCCGCACCTCTGAAGAATGACTGGGAAAGGGAGGCAGAAGGGACGCGCTTTGTGTCTGCTCCGTGTTACAGCAATTCTCTGCGTAACACAGTTCATTTTAAAGTTTGGTGCTTCCGAACACCACCACCATCAACAAAAACCTGCCACTTGTCATCCTGGGAGACCGTACATACCCCTGCCCCAGTTTGTGCCTTTCAACCTCAGATCTCTGTAATGGAAGTTTTGTTTAAAAAAAGAAAGAGGCTGGGCGCAGTGGCTCACTCCTGTAATCCCAGCACTTTGGGAGGCCGAGGCGGGCGGATCACGAGGTCAGGAGTTCGAGACCAGCCTGGCCACCATAGTGAAACCCTGTCTCTACTAAGAATACAAAAACTTAGCTGGGCGTGGTGGTGGGCGCCTGTAATCCCAGCTACTCGGGAGGCTGAGGCAGGAGAATCGCTTGAACCCGGGCGGTGGTGGTTGCAGCAGCCCAGGCGACAGTGCGAGACTCCAACTCAAAAAAAAAAACAAAAAAAAAACCTCTCCTTCCTTTTAATATTAATGGCAATTTACATTATTATCATTATTTCCTCTTCAGGTCCCTTTTGGAGTTTCCTGCTCACTTCCCCCTCACGGTTGAGAAGCCTAGTTATGCACACGCTGAAGGATAGGGCTGGCGAGGAAAGGGCTCAGGAGACTTGGAATGGTTTGGAATGGTGGTAGTGTGTGTGAGATCTGCCATGGTGAGGAAGACAGGGGCAGGTGTGGCACTGCTGTTTACTGTTTGTTTTTTTTTCCAAATTGTTTTTCAAAAGCAAGCCAGAGGGAAATACAAATGTCCCGTGAGAGGAGAACAATACTTTTTGGAGAGGTGGTTGGTGGGATATTTTGTTCTGCCTATTTAATAGTCCCCAGATTTTAATAGACTTGGGGCTTTTAAGGATGTTTGTGAGATTTGAATCATACCCTGGAAAGTTGCTTATCTCTGCTGCATAGACTCTCTTACTTGGTTATTTCTTCCTGTAGATTGTTGGGAAATGTTCAGATTTGCTTCCATCTGAAACATATCAGGCAGTTATTTACATGAAACTGAACTTGAAGGAAGAGGACTTTTGAAGTACGGAAACTCAGTCGTTTCTGTATTGATATTCTACGTACAGGACTTTCTGAGTCACCTGGGCTTCCTGGGAGATGTGTTACTATGTTAGTGCAAGTTGCACTTAACTTTTGAGTCCTTTTATTTCTCAAAATAGTCCTAGTGTCTGCTGTTGCCTCTCCCTTTCCTCTTTCAATTCGTGAAAGCTGAAAAAGAATAGGTAGAGTGCGTAGGTAGAGGGAGATGACTAAATCTGATTTCAGTTCTTGCTGATTGTGTCTTACTAATGGCAACTCAAGGTGTCTTGTCAGTGACAGCATTTTGTTGGTGTGTTGAGCAATCACTTTTAATAGCCTTTTTTTTTTTCAAGTAGCGTGTAAGGCCAACAGAGCTTTTACCCTGGGTTACAGTTATTTTATTATTTACTTGCTGGGGAACAATTATTTTACCTGCAATGTGTATTAAAGGGTTTGTTCTTCGGAGTGGACTTAGGAGGCACTGGAGGAACATTCTTTTGCATTATTTTAAACCCATTATGGTGTTTAGATTGGAGGCAAGGTTGAGAAGAGGCACGCTTAATGACAGTACCTACGTGATTGCAGGCTACCTGAGTGAAATGTGGTATTATGTGATGTCTCATAATAATGCATAAATGCAATAATGCATAATAAATGCATGCTTAAGTGATGTCTCATCTTTATTGAGTTTGTTTACTGCGATTTATAGCTGTTTGCCCATGTTCTTACCACAGTGTACTCACCATTTCCCAAGTCTACCACTGACTCCATAAGCATTGTGTATAATTGTTAACATCTCAGTGTCAGGGTTTCTATTTCCCACATTGCGTTCTCTGAACGATGGTTCAGAGTGGTTTGGAGAAGATTAACGATGACTCTGTGATTGCAAAATTCTCCCTTCTCGAGGGGTCTTATGAAGGGAGAGCTGGATTAGTGAAAAGGAAGAGAGAAGAGGATAAAAATAGAAACTTTGAAAAATGCATTCATTTGTTCAATTAATTTATCTAGTCAGAGATTGTTTTATTGAGCACCTACTATGTGCCAGGCACTGTTCCAGGAGCTGGAGCTACCCCTTTCTCTTGGTCCAGGGAAATGCCTTAGTGACAAATAACTGGCTGATTCATGCTGCCTTTCCTTCTGGGCCTCATGGCATCTTCCTTTGGCAGTTCTTTTCAAAGTGCCCACAGTTAATGACAGATCTGTAGCTACCAAGGTCTTGGTTTGACCTCTCAGGCTGCTGTGCAATTGTAATGATCTTCACCAGCCCCCAGGACTTAACACCGATCACCCACTAACAGTTTGTACCCTGGTGTCCTCTTACATGTCCTCAAGTTACTTTAAAGCTTACATTTTAACGTTTGGCATCATATTCCGCCTTTATTTGTAGCCTCATGCTCACGCCCTTAGGAAGGCAGTTTGGGCCAGAACATGAAATAAATGAATAAAGAGAGGTCACAGGAAAGAAAACTGCGTGATGGGAACATGCTCAGCTCAGGAGAGTAAGTTCAGGACATTTGACTCACGCTCACTGGATGAGAATGTGAAATACTTAGAATATGGGGAAAACATGCGTTAACGGCTTTCTGTAATTCATTATTATAGATATTTAAAGAAAATATTTCAGGCATGGTAACGTTGTGTAGATTTACAGGATGGCATTACAATGAATCCAGAAAGTGGCAACTGCTATGAAGATTAAAAAAAAAGGTGATGAGATAAAGGAAAGTATTTGCAGGAATAATTTTAAGTGTGAGTCTAGTGTCTTTATTGCTATTCACATTTTAATTTAGAGCACTCTCTTATTACCTCTCTTTTTTTTTTTTTGAGACAGAGTCTTGCTCTGTCACCAGGCTGGAATGCAATGGCATGATACCGGCTCACTGCAACTCCCCACCTCCCTGCTTCAAGGGGTTCTCCTGCCTCAGCCTCCTGAGCAGCTGGGACTACAGTCACACGCTACTACGCCAAGCTAATTTTTGTATTTTTAGTAGAGATGGGGTTTCACCATATTGGTCAGGATGGTCTTGACCTCGTGATCTGCGCACCTCTGCCTCCCAAAGTGCTGGGATTACAGGCGTGAGCCACCACGGCCAGCCTTATTAAACCCATCTTATCACTCATACACTGTGAACCAAGGGAAGAGAAACCTCAAGAACTTGGGGAGGCAGATGACATAGCACCTAGCTGGCCAGGATTACAATTTCAGACTGGGTTCTGGTGGCCCAGAAGGATTTTAGGAAGGGAAGTGACACTTATTAGGTCACTCTGGCTGCTGTATAGAGATGAGATTTTCAAGGGGCCAAAGCATGAAGCTGGAAGACCAGTTAGGAGCCCATGTGAGTGGTCCAGGAAAGAGATGCTGGCAGCTTGGACTGGGGGTTGGCGGAGCAGTGGAGAGAAGGGACAGATCTGGTGTGGAGAGGATGGAAATTGCTGATGAATTTCATGTGGCGGTGCGAGACGGGCAAGGATAACTCTTGATTTGTGGGCCTGAGACGCTGGGAGGTTGAGACGTCCTTTGTGGAGATGAGGATCACAGGAGAGGAATGTGTTTGTGGGGAGGGTGGCGCTTGGCCAAGAGTTCTGTTTGGACTGTGTTCAGTTTGAGTTGCCTACTATGCCTTGTAAGAAACTGGCTGTATGGGCCGGGCGCGGTGCCTCACGCCTGTAATCCCAGCACTTTGGGAGGCCGAGGCGGGCAGATCACGATGTCAAGAGATTGAGACCATCCTGGCCAACATGGTGAAACCCCGTCTCTACTGAAAATACAAAAAAAAAAATTAGCCAGGCATGGTAGCACGCACCTGTGGTCCCAGCTACTCGGGAGGCTGAGGTGGAAGAATCGCTTGAACCTAGGAGGCCGAGCTTGCAGCGAGCCGAGATTGCGCCACTGCGTTCCAGCCTGGTGACAGAGCAAGAGTCCATCTCAAAAAAAAAAAAAGAAACTGGCTGCATGAACTCATTTGCCCTAAGGCTAACTTTACTCTCAAACCAAAATAGAACTATTTGGCTCATAATATCAAGTATTTGAGGAAATAATTTCTAATTGGATTCAGAAATTGTTATTTAAATATCTAAGGGTTGCCATTGCCATTCGCTTTTTCTTATTTGGAGAAAAGAAGACACTGCAGATGTGGAACCAACGTCCAGTTCGTTTTTTTGGTGATTGATGGGGTTGTGAGAACTCAGTAGAATGCTCAGGGACAAATCTTGGCTAGGATTAAGGAAGACTTTGTCTATTTTTAAGTGGACGCTTTCTGGTGTGTTGGCTCACACCTGTAATCCCAGCACTTTGGGAGGCTGAGGTGGGAGGATCGTTTGAGCCCAGGAGTTCCAGACCAGCCTGGGAACTGTGGTGAAACCATGTCTCCACAAAACAAAAATATAAAAATTAGCCAGGTATGGTGGCTTGGGCCTGTTGTCACTGCTGCTCAGGGGTCTGAGGTGGAAGGACTGCTTAAGTTCAAGAGGTCAAGGCTGCAGTGAGCTGTGATCACACCACTGCACTCCAGCCTGGGCAACAGAGCAAGACCCTGCCTCTAAGGTAGATGTTTATTTGGGGAGGAAGACTAGTGTGGATTTTGGATTCAAATCTTGACATCAGCACTTAGCACACGTGTGACCGTGGGCCAGCTCTTTAATTGCACTGGGCCTCTGTTTTCTCTTCTGTTAAATATGGAAAATGATGTTACTCTTTTCGTTAGTTCAGTGTGAAGATTAAATGAGATGACTGGTGTATAAGTGACTGAGAATAATACATAGCAAGATATGAAGAAGTGGCGGCTATTGTTGGATCTTCCATTTGTCTGTTTCTAAGTGGACACTTTCTGGTCCCTAAAATTCTTGGTTTTTATTCTGAGTGCTGTGGTTACCCTGGGACCACATTAACATAATTATTATAGAGTTCTTTGGAGAGAAGATGATTACTTCATTTTGAAGGGATCCTTTTAAAGCTTGGCACCAAACATTCACGGCTCCCCTTCCCAGCCTGTAATTCCTAGCTTCCTTTCCTATTTTATTTCTCTCCATACACCTTGCTACGTCAGACATGCTTTATATTTTACTTTTTTTGGTCTCTCCACACTGGAGTATAAGCTCCCTGAGGACAGATAATTTTGTCTTATCTTTGTTACTGCTGTATCTCCAGGGTCTGGTATACAGTAAGGGTAGAGCAAATACTGTCGACTGGATAAGAAAATGAATAAATGACAGAGAAGGAAACCAGGGCTTAGTTCTGTTTGAGCCAGTGCTAGCTATTGTTAATATTGGAAGTCTTGGTTCTGTACCTGCTCGTCACCTAGTCCTTGTGTTGCTGTGTTTGTCACCTGTCCTGCCCTCTGCAAACAGTCTTTGGTTCTGGGTCAGGGAGTGTGACTCTTCTTGTGACACGGCCACCCTGATTTAGGGTCCACTACAACTTACCCATTGGGGGCCATTAGTGACCAAATATCCAGGGCTTGCTTTTGACTCGATGTGGATTGACAACATAATTTGAGTGTTTAATGTTTACCCCCAGCGTTTTGGGCCCACCTGTCCCAAATTAAGGCATCACTGGGGTATATATTAATTTTTAAAGTGACCTTGAATGAAAATAATTTTTTTTTTTTTTTTCTGAGTAGCCCAA
The DNA here is from genome assembly GCA_004027835.1 of Alouatta palliata. Lineage (NCBI taxonomy): Eukaryota > Metazoa > Chordata > Mammalia > Primates > Atelidae > Alouatta > Alouatta palliata. The sequence continues at coordinate 494 of PVKV010041224.1, read as the reverse complement.
TAATTTTAGAGGGAACTGGTGATACCAGGGTTGAAAGTCACTGCTCTGGGTTTTGTATTCTTGTCTGCGTGTACATAGGAAGTATCTGCCAGTGTGTTGAGGCCGCATGCTAAAATCCTTTAGGGACGCTGGATAGTTTCACTGATAGTAATAATCAAAGGGATGGTTGCCTAGGTTACAAAACAGTGTTTAATATTGCTTATTCACTTACGGTTCAACATATTTATTGAGCACCTGCTTCGTATTAACATCCCCTGTAGAATCTGCCCTCCCCCTCCTTTGAAAGTGTATCTGTAGCCGGGCGCGGTGGCTCACGCCTGTAATCCCAGCACTTTGGGAGGCCGAGGCGGGTGGATCACGAGGTCAAGAGATCGAGACCATCCTGGTCAATATGGTGAAACCCCGTCTCTACTAAAAATACAAAAATTAGCTGGGCATGGTGGCACGTGCCTGTAGTCCCAGCTACTCGGGAGGCTGAGGCAGGAGAATTGCTT
>PVKV010041223.1:0-11617 GCA_004027835.1 Alouatta palliata | reverse complement strand
AACCCCGTCTCTACTAAAAATACAAAAATTAGCTGGGCATGGTGGCACGTGTCTGTAGTCCCAGCTACTCGGGAGGCTGAGGCAGGAGAATTGCTTGAACTCAGGAGGCGGAGGTTGCGGTGAGCCGAGATCGCGCCATTGCACTCCAGCCTGGGCAACAAGAGCGAAACTCCGTCTCAAAAAAAAAAAAAAAAAAAAAGAAGCCTAACAGCAGTACACCAAATAAAGGCTTGAGGGTGGTAGTAGAGGTTAAACTCAATGAGTCAACATACGGAAGTTAACATGAAGGATAATATGTGAATTCAGTTAAACCTATTTTCTTCATCCCAACAACAGAAGACTCACATTAAGATTACAAGTTGGCCATGGGGATTTAATGTAGCCTTTGCACTCATGCCTTGAAACAGTACCCAAATTAAAGATGTCCAATATTAACAATAAGAATGCCTAGGCTAACTCTAGGCACACTGCCTGTGAGTTAGCCCTGCTCTGCAAGATGTAGTAAAAAAAATAAAAAATAAAATAATAAAATAAAAATAAAAATAATCCATAACAAGCAGGCCAAATGAAAGTACAGTTACTTTTTTATTTTTTTTTTTGAATCATTTTTTTTAGAGACGGGGTCTCGCTATGTTGCCCAGGCTGGAGTGCAGTGGCTATTCACCGCCACAATCCCACTACTGATCAGCATGGGAGTTTTGACCTGCTCCGTTTCCGACCTGGGCGGGTTCACCCCTCCTTAGGCAACCTGGTGGTCCCTGGCTCCTGGGAGGTCACCACATTGATGCCAAACTTAGTGTGGACACCCGATCTGCATAGCCCATACAGCCCAGAACTCCTAGGCTCAAGCGATCCTCCCACCTCAGCCTCCCGAGTAGCTGGGACTACGGGCACGCGCCACCGCGCCTGGCAAAAGTACAGTTACTTTTAAAGCTGCCCACATACTCCCCTGTTGTGCATATTCTAACAAGAATTTGCAGCCTAAATCAGTCACAATTATCCCCAAAGCCAAACAGTCCTTAATTGGTCCTTCTGATCATTCACTTGCCCCCTTCTGTTCTCTTTTGTGCCCAACTGAAAAAAACATTTGACTACAGTTCCAGAAGGCAGAACACAGCATGACTGAAATGGCTGAAGGGGAGAGGAGCCCACAACATGAGGAGTGGCAGATGGTGAGTCCCTTGACACGGTGCACATTGTCTGAAGTTTTTTTTTTGTTCTTTTTTTTTTTATATGGAGTCTCACTGTCACGAGGCTGGAGTGCAGTGGTGCAATCTCTGCTCAGTACAACCTCTGCCTCCCAGGTTCAATTGATTCTCCTGCCTCAGCTTCCCAAGTAGGTGGGACTACAGGTGCACACCATCACATCCAGCTAATTTTTGTATCTTTACTAGAGATGGGGTTTCACCACATTGGCCAGGATGGTCTGGATCTCCTGACCTTGTGATCTGCCCACCTCAGCCTCCCAAAGTGCTGGGATTACAGGTGTAAGCCACCATTTCTATCTCAGTGAAAGTTTTGGGAATTAAAAAAAAAAAAAAAAAACTGCCAAGAAAAGAATTAGAACAGAATTAGAGAAAAAGAAAACTTAAGACAGTTCTATCATGTTTCTGACAGTCAAGTATTCCAGTTGATCCTCCATAGTGAGGTATCAGATTGTGAGGCAAAGAACAAGTGCCTGAAGAGAATGGGAAGTGGTCACCTAACCCCAACACTACCTTTATATTAATAACAAGAGGTACCTGAAAGGCAAATAGAATTCCTCTCCTGTCTTTTTGAATAAATAATTTAGTTATTACTTATAGGACATGGAGTGATATGGAAATAGTTGGCAGAAGCAGAACTAGGAAATTCAATGATCTTAGGTATAAACGTAAGTCAGATTAGGAAAGGGGCCCTGCCTATTCATATTAAAGTCTCTACATTTTTCCATTTTACCTTCAGCCCTTAAGCAACACTAGTTATTAAAAGATGGGTAGAACTGGTACCAATAACCCCAAAATTAAATTCCTACTTCTTCTCCATCCCAACCATTCTCTTCGCAAGAATAAGCGGCTTTGGCCAATGCTATTACTCGCCTAGGAACACAACAAAAAAGTCTTCTAATGACCTCAGCACTTAGACAGCTTTCTCCCTTCCTAACTCTGCTGGAGCTATAACCTGGGACTATCCCTGCTGCCCACCTGTCATCTCCACGGACACTAAGAAGCAGTTCAGGCATCCCTTAGATCAATGTTAAAGTGCGAAGCACCTGCAACAAGATCACCTAGAGTGTTCATTAAAAATATAGACTCCATAGAGTTGTTCTAAGTTCTAAAGAAAAAAACAAATAGACTCCAGAGCCAGGCGCAGTGGCTTACACCTGTAATCCCAGCACTTTGGGAGGCCAAGGAGGATGGATCATTTGAGGTCAGGAGTTCGAGACCAGCCTGGCCAACATGGTGAAACCCTGTTTCTACTAAAAAATACAACAACAAAAATCAACTGGGCATGGTGATCCATGTCTGTAATCCTAGCTACTTGGGAAGCTGAGGTGGGAGGATCACTTGAACCCAGGAGACAGAAGTTGCAGTGAGCTGAGATTGTGCCGCTGCACTCCAACCTGGTCAACAGAGCGTGACTCTGTCTCAAAAGGAAAAAGAAGAAGATGAAGAAGACTCCAAGACCCCATGTCAAACCACTCAAACAGAATTTCTGTTGCCAGATTCAGTAATTTGCATTTTAACAAGTGATTTTATGCATATTGGGTTTAAGAATCTCTGCCTTGCAAGTACAATCACAAAAGAGGCAAAGTGATTTACCAGCACTCAACCCACCGTTCAACAGCAAGGCCAGGCTAGAATTCACCCTTCCTAAGCACCTGGTGTGATCCTTACCTGATAGAGCCCACTGATTTGTTATAAACAAGAAAAATGATTTGGCACTCTTCAGAGAAAAGTTCCATCCAATCTTAAGAATAATAGCATCCTGCAGAGAAATGGGTAGTTAGCCCTAGTCCCTAATCCTGCCTTTGATGTGGCAGATGCAGAAGGCTTCATCTTAAGGCTTCTGGTCATTTGTAGATTCACTGCTGCTGAAGACTTGCAACCTTGGGAGCAGGCCACAGAAACAACAGGACAAATACAGAAGGTGCCATTCTCGTCAATCAGTGAGAGGGTCTGGAAACTGAGATTTGATTATATTGTCTCTGCTGGAGTCTCGCTTAAACTCTAAGTTCCTGGAAATTGAATTTACACTCAGGTTGACTTCACAGAGTTATTCTTTCCTTTACATTTAGCAGCCTCCGAAAGTGTTTCTTGCCCTAAGAAACTGCACAGGAAGCCCCAACAAAAAGCAGCTGTAATTAAAGGTGAGGTGCAAATGAGCACACAAGGGGATGCCCAGAGAACTAGGGAGTAAATAGGACAAGGCAGAGATGTCCTCAAAAATTAGTGCTCGGAAAATACAAAATCACTCCTAATACAAGACACTCTCTCAATTAGAGATGGTCCCAACCTATGATGGCTCCACTTTCAATTTTTCAACTTTACCATGGTGTAAAAGCAGTATGCTTTCAGTACAGTATTTAATAAACTACCCGGGATAATCAACATTTCATTATAAAATGGGCCTTGTGTTAGATGACTGATTTTGCCCAACTGTTGGCTAACGTAAGTGTTCTGAGCTCATTTAAAGAAGCCTAGGCTAAGCTATGATGTTTGGAAGTTTAGGTGTATTAAATGCATTTTCAGCTTATGATACTTTCGACTCACAATGGATTTATTGGTACACCTCATCATAAATCAAGGAGTTTCTGTACTTTAACTGGAATAAACAACAAATTACTTATTTGGAACTTTGTCTGGAGAAGGTACAATGACCTGAAATTATCTCCATCGGTGCTACTTTAGCCTTCCTGTAGAGGTCATCTGATGGAGTAAGTTTAAAAAAGAAGCAAATTATTCATCATTCCTGGGTGGTTGAGTTCACAACTGCAAGTTTTGTAAGTTCTCTTTAAGAGGCTGTACATTATTATGTCATGGCATTTGTGAATGGAAACAAGACAAATGGGGAGAAGAAAGAAACACAGTCCTAAAAAATCAGAATGGTTACTTGTGGCTTACCATAACATTTTCAGTGGCCATGTCATATGTGAGTTTTTTTTAAAGTGTGGCATCTTACCACAGGTTGAAGTAATGATGATGGGCCCCCAAAAAACTGAATATGAGATGGCTCCAAACTGCTCCCAGCCAAAGCAGATGCTGATGTTGAAGAGGTATAGGGAGACTGAACAAAACTGCATCATGAATTTTAAGCAGAAAAAAAAAACACTTCTAAATTAACATAGCATCCTGTCATTGTGTTACAAGAAAGCAGTCCTGATTCAGATCCCAAGAGAGCGTTCTTGGATCTTGTTTAAGAAAGAATTCAGGGCAAGCCCACAGGGTAAAGTGAAAGCAAGTTTATTAGGAAAGTAAAGGAACAAAAGAATGGCCACTTGACAGACAGAGCAGCCCCAAGGGCTGCTTGTTGCCCATTTTTATGGTTATTTCTTGATGATATGCTAAACAGGGGGTAAGTTATTCATGCCTCCCCTTTTTAGACCACATACGGTAACTTCCTCACGTTGCCATGGCATCTGTAAACTGTCATGGCACTGGTGGGAGTGTAGCAGTGAAGAGGACCAGAGGCTGCTCTCATGGCCATCTTGGAGGGTTTTGGCTGGCTTCTTTACTGCAACCTGTTTTATCAGCAAGGTCTTTATGACCTGTATCTTGTGCTGTCTTGTGCTGACCTCCCGTCTCATCCTGTAAGTTAGAATGCCTTAACTGCCTGGGAATGTTGCCCAGTAGTTTTCAGCCTTATTTTACCCAGCTCCTATTCAAGAAGGAGTTTGCTCTGGTTCACATGCTTCTGACCATTGGAATCAGAAAATTCTACCAAGGCACCAAGATACAATAAACATAAAGTAAGGTATCAGATCAAAATGTAAGTATTTCAAAGGTGTAGTCAAGGGATGTAAGACTCAAACGTTCACCAACCTGGAGGATATAATGGAATGGACAGAGAAGTGTGGGTACACTGTGAGCCCTACTTGCCCAGGAAGGAAGGGTGGGGGTGCCCATTCAAAGTCCTCATGCCTGGTTAGGGATTTTCAACAAGCCCATGCAGACACTTGATTTGTGTTCCCTGCAATTGGGGTTCACCGTGAATTTGTGATTGTTTCCTGTCTGAGAAACCTAAAGAGCAAGAGATGGGCTGATAAGCTGCTCAAAGAAGGGGCTACAGTGGGCAGCCTGCCCTCCTCAAACTTATGGGGCATGTGTCTGTATAACAGACATAGGCCAAGGTGTGAGAGCAGTGGCATGGGGGCATGTCAGGACTTGCCCAAGAGAGGCACCTGCATAAGCAAACAGGCTTCAACAGAGAGAAGCTGGAAGTCCAGCAGCATTTGCAGGGAGCAGGGACAGAATATGAGAGGGCATCATCACCGTCAAGGAAACAGGCGACAGCCCAGAGTATGAAGCCACTTACAACAGCATCAGCGTCAGGTAAGCCTGTTCCTGCCCCTCCTACAACTCCCTCCTCCGGCCCCTACAACCACCCACCCAGCTCCGACCCTGGAGGGCCAAGCAAACTCGGCCAGAAGCTCAGAATGGAGAAGAGAGCAGACTAGACTCCTGTGTTCAACCTCAGGCTTCTCCCGGGCACCAGGCCTGCACTAGGGATTTTGGGGAGGGGAGAATTATTTATTTTAAATCAAGGTTGGTGGTTTGCCTCTTTTATCAGGGAACTGCAAAATTATGTACTAAATTGAGAGTGTTCTGTGACTTACGAATAACCAGAAAAGTTAGAGGTTGTCATGCTTTCATTCAAAAAGATCATACAGACTGGATGTAGTGGCTCACACCTGTAATCCCAGAACTTTGGGAGGCTAAGGCAGAAGGATCACTTATTATAGTGAGACCTTGTCTCTACAGAAAAAAAAAAAACAAAAAAAAAAACCTTTAAAAGTTGGCTGATGTGGTGGCATGCAACAGTGGTAGGATTGCTTAAGCACATAAGTTGTGGCTACAGTGAGCCAAAATCACGCCACTGCACTCCAGCCTGGGTAACAGTAAGACCCTGTCTCAAAAAAAAAAAAAAGTCGCATAAATGGAATCAAAATAGAAAGGAACAAACTGTTGATAAACACAACAATTTGGATGACTCTCCTAAGAATTATACTGCATGAAAAAAAAATCCAAAAAGGTTACATACTACAGTATTCCATTTCTGTAACATTCTTGAAATGGCAAAATTATGGAAATGTAGAATATGTTAGTGGTTGCCAAGGGTTAAAGAGGGGGTTGGGTGGGAGGGAAATGGGTGTGACCATAAAAATGCAACAGTTGGAATCCTTGTGGTGATGGAAATTTGGGGGGCAATATCCTGGTTGTTGTATTGTACCCACCTTTATACAAACTACACATACACAGGGACTGGGTGTTGCAATATGCTAACTGGGTAAAGGATACAAGCATCTTTCTGTATTTATTATTCCTTATAACTGCACGCGAATCTACAATTATTTCAAAGTAAAAATAGTTTAATTTTTTAAAAGATGCTGAAGGTTTTGTGTGTACAAATGGAAGCAACAAGCTGGATGACCAGCCTTTGTTAAACTGATACACATTCTATCAGCAGAAGACGCTTTGTCTGACTTATTTGTGAAATCTACTGCGTTTAGTTGTGCAAAAAGCAGGGTTTTCCAGCCGGGGCAGCTGGAGTCAAAATATTCTATTGTTTTCAGCCCTTATTCCAAACCCCCACTCCTACTACTGAGCCTCCCAGATAGATGAGTAGAAAGGGTTGTCCTCTAACAGTTGTCAGAAACTCAAGGACACCATTCTGATCCTACATACCTAGTAGCCATGTATGTCAGCACAGGCAGCCAAATGTCACCTATAGCTCCCTGATGACCACACTGCCTCTCGGCCACTCTTCCACAGGAAGGGTCATGTCCCCAGGCTTTCCGTAAAAATGCCACAAGGAACTATTCCTTGTGAAAATAAACATGAATTTCATCCAGAGCCAGGATTCAAACGCACATGGCCATGCCCAGTGAACTAAAGTGGTGCTTACAACAGCCAGATATCTGGAGGGACAACAGGTCTCCTGATAGGAAATCCACAGGAATAGAGTTTTGAAGAAGTCTGGCTGCTTCTGGACAAACTTCTTCAGCCCAGGACACTATCTTTCCACGGAACATCGTACCTCCCTAGTGTAACCCAGAGCACACTTTGTGAAACACCACACAACGAAAACTGCTGCCAAATATAAAGTATATCCACAACTATCACATTTGCATAGCAATAGAAGGTAAGTTTTTGAGTAAACACAGCAACTGTGGAAGAGTTTTGTGATTTATTCAGAAAATTGGCTGCTTCTGGCCATACTTTTGACCTGTCTAGTACCCAAAAGTCTCCAAAAGCTATAAGGACATCCCACATGCATTATGCTGCCTGGTTTAAAATGTGGCCTGTCTTATCTCATAGGCTCATTCTCATTTAAATCAGGTGAAACCTGCCCCTGTGGATTTCCTATCAAGAGACCTGGCGTCCCTCCAGATATCCGGCTTTTGTAAGCGCCACTTTAGTTCCCTGGGCATGGCCATTTGTGTTTGAATCCTGGCTATGGATGAAATGCATGTTTATTTTCACAAGGCCCCTAAGTCTCATCCAAATCAAAATAGTAATTATTTAATTAATGGTCCCATTTATTTGTCCCCAAGCATTTCATTCAATTGGTCACTATGTATTGAGCACTAACTATGTACCAGGCACTGTTCTAGATGTTGGAGACACAGCCATGCATGAAACAAAGTCCCAGTTCTCATGGTGTTGCATTCTAACGGAGTGGGGGGAAACGCTACACAAACAAGATAATTTCTAGAGTTATAACTGCTACAGAGGAAATAAACAGAGTGATGTGATAGGATTGGGGAAGCCCCTTAGAGGTGACATCTGAGCTGCAATTTAAAGAATGAGAAGCATCTAGGAAAGGACATTCTAAGGCAGACAGAACAGCAAAGCCAATGGTCTTCGCAAGTATTGAGCTTAATGTGCTAAAGAAATGTAAAGATAGTTTAGACGCTAGGCAGGATCTCTCTGCTTTGCTCCTCTCCACCCTTCTCTTGCTTGGTGCCTTCAGCCTTTGCACTGTCTATTTAACTGGACAATACCCACGTGATCTAGTCCCAATTCTTATCTGCATTTGGATGCCTGGGCTTTGTGCTAACAAAGCTCCCACTCTCCCCTCCAAGCCTTGAGCTTGGATCAGCTGTGGACACTATTTCACCCCAACAGGAGAGTTCTGTTTTGATAATCCTGACAGCTGGCCACTAGCCATCTAAACCAGAAAACACGGAGCAGCTCATTTTCCCAACCATATATCTGCTAGATGTCCAGTACTTCATCCACACCCCATAACTGACTGTAGCAAGGGTTGTGTTTCTCACCCTTAGCCCTCCCTGCCTGCTGACTTCCCCAGAAGCACTTATAAACATTCAGGAAAACTGAAATCAGTTTATGACCTAGAGGCCATTGAGCTCATCACCTTCTAGGTGGCTATATCAAACAGCGGCAATATTTCCCTTTTCTAACACAGCTATGTATTTTTTTCTTACCCCTGGGTTTTTATATTAATTAACTATCAGCAACTATTTATATATAAAAAGTTGTTGATTAAAAATAGACGTTTAGGCTGTGTGTGGTGGGGCATGTCTGTAATCTCAGCTACTCAAAAAGTTGAGGCAGGAGAATCGCTGGAACCAGGGAGGTGGAGGTTGCAGCAAGCCGAGATCACGCCACTGCACTCCAGTCTAGGCAACCGAGACCCTGTTTCAAAAACAAAAAACAAAACAAAACAAAAAATAGATGTCTAAACGAGAGAGAAAAAGGATCCGAGGCTGTATGCTGATTCAGGACAGTTGCCACAGTATTTCCTGGTCCAGTAACATCTCCCAGCCAGGCGCGGTGGCTCACACCTGTAATCCCAGCACTTTGGGAGGCCGAGGCGGGTGGATCACGAGGTCAAGAGATCGAGACCATCCTGGTCAACATGGTGAAACCCCGTCTCTACTAAAAATACAAAAAACTTAGCTGGGCGTGGTGGCGCGCGCCTGTAGTCCCAGCTGCTCGGGAGGCTGAGGCAGGAGAATTGCTTGAACCCAGGCGGCGGAGGTTGCAGTGAGCCGAGGTCGTGCCACTGCACTCCAGCCTGGCCCCTGGTGACGAAGTGAGACTCTGCCTCAAAAAAAAAAAATCTCCCCTGGACCTCTGCCTCTGCACATCCATGAACCTATGCCAGTCTCACAGCTTCCAGCCTTCTTTACATGCCTGGGCTCTTGGAGCCTGAGCATGACTTTCTCCCCCTGACTTCTTCCACTGCCAGACTTTATGATACTCCTCAGTGGCTATGAGCATCTCTCAGCCGCCAGGCCATCCCTAGCTCCTGTTCAATTCTCCAGGCTCTGGATTGCAGCTGCTGTTCTTCTGGGCATCTGATTTCCATTGCATCAGGCCTTGATGGGCTGTGAGAATGTGCTGTTAAATGAGTCACTAACCCCCTGAACTTGTTCATGTAAATGTAGGATATGAATCATACATCTGACTTATCTGCCAAAAGTACAAAAATACTGTCTGTATCAGTCAGGATATTTCTGTTGTGTGTGACAGAAACTCAACTCAAACAAGTTTAAGCAATAAAGGAGTTTTGTTTTTGTTTCTCTTTTTTTGGTTCATGTAATTGGAAAACACATGGATAGAATTAGGCTCAGGACCTCCAGAAATACAAACAATATCATCAGGATTCATTCTCTCTCCCTACTCCGTGTCTCTATCTCACCCTCACCTCTGCTTCTCTCTCTATCCTCATTCTCTCCTAAGCAGTTACTCCTGGCTTTCATTATTCCTGTTTAGCAGCCCCTGTGGAAAAAGACAGTCTCTTTACCAACATCTCTATATCGAGGACGTTGATTTATGTGATTGATCAAGCTCAGATTCTATGACCATTCCTGGTCTTAATCTCATGGACAGGGAAATAAGATACTGGGATCAGTAAAGCCTGAATCATGTGTTCACCCTTGTATCCCAGGGTGGGAGTGGGGCCATACAGAGTACTGCAAGGGGAAGTCATTATTAAAAACACACACACAAAGTAGAAAGTGGCAGATACTGTAGTCTGGTTCACTCGATCTTCCCTGTCTAATCATTCAACCACCTGCTACCTTCTGCTACAAAGGCTGGAAAGTTTAAAATACCACTTTCCAGACAGGCTTGCAGTGAGGGTGCAGGCTTATGATCCAGGTTCTGCCCAACAGATGTTCCCAAGGAAGCTGGACATGATTAATGTGGGGTAGGGGCTGGACACAGAGCCATCAGAGTCTTTCTATAAGGACAGGGAGACCACAGATACCTCTGGTTCTTCTGGACCAGCTCGTCCTAGGGTTATGTGCCTAATCCCTCACATAATAGGTGGTACATGGCAACAGCTTCACGGTTTCTGCTAGAACAGTGAAATGACTGTACATATTTCTTGACTATGTCCCTAGCTCTGTGGCATCTAAGCTTGGTTCCCAGACCCTTTCATAAATTCTAAAAGCAATCTAATATTTTGTAATAAATTTCTTTCTCCATAAACTGGCTAGTTTGACACAGAAGTAAAACTAACGCCTTGCCCTGCTGCATTACGCAAGAACAAAAACAAAACAAAGCGCTTGCCGCCAGAACCACTTCCGTCTCGCAAAAAAAAGATACATTTAAAAAGACCGAGGCCATTCCATCTAATTCTGTTTCTCAAAATCAATGAAATCTTGAGTCTTTTCTGTAAGCTACTGTTTTCTAATAAAAACAACTTTGTTGTTTCACAAACTTATTGCTCTTTTAATGCTAATATCTGAAGGGATGATACAATCTTTGAGGTTATAAAACTCATGAAATAACTAGCTTTTTTCACAATGAACATAATAAGTATAAATTTGGTAATCTTGAGGTTTTCTTTTAATTATCTGTTGTATATTTCATTTGGCAAGCCAGTCCTTCTAAAGCCTGAACTCCCTTGCTATCCATCTTCACAAGAAGATGTTTTTCTTTAAATGCTTTTATAGCTGTGTCTTCTTTTGACAGGAGGATCTGTTGTCTGCAACTAAGAACCATGATGAATATAGGAAGGGAAGGTTGCCAGTGGATGTTCATGAGTTGTGGGAGAGCAATCTTCTTAGAAGGAAGGAATGTGCAGAGAAAATAAAATCAGAAAATGTCCCCTACATTGTTTCACAAGGTTATTATGATGACTGAATGAATAATGTGGCATATGTTGTAAACTATAAATGTGTAAATGTAAGGCTGATGCTATATTCTTGGTTGGGAGTTACCATATTGGAGATAAGTCAAAGGTACCTGTGTGGCCTACCCATCCCCCACGTAGGGCGGTGACGGCAGGAATTCAAGGGCGGTGACGGCAGGAATTCATGGTCTGCCTAGCAACAGAGGAACCACCAATGGCACAGCTTGCCTCTAGCCCGCCAAGCGTCGACCAATAGTTTTGAAACACAGCAGCCAAGACTTAGCCAATCTTAGCTACCCGGCCTCCCACA
>PVKV010041222.1:0-11629 GCA_004027835.1 Alouatta palliata | reverse complement strand
CCCAACCCCCGCCACCAACAGGAGGTTAGCCATGTGTGGACCCCGTGCCCCCCAACCCCCACCACCAACAGTGGGTTAGCCACGTGTGGACACCACAGCTACAAGACATATTGATCATTCTTGGGAGAATGGAAGGTACAGAATGGTTTTCATATTTATTGAGCATTTACTATATGTCAGGAAGTATTTTAAGCACTACATAGGTTTTCTCTAGTGACCCCTCAAGGTAACTCTGTGAGTTTTAAACTACTTGTATCACTAGTTTAAAAATGAGAAAACTGAGGCACAAAAAGGTTAAGTAACTTCTGCAAGATTCCGTGGTAAGTTAGCAGTAGAACCAGAACGAACCCAAGCAGTCAGCTTCAGAAGCAGTTCTCCTTGTCACAGGCTAACCTGCCTCAGTAAAATCCCCAAAAGACCTTACATCTCAAGAAGCAGGTATTATTACTCCAAACAACAGAAGACTCCAGGATCAGTGAAGAAAAGTCATTTGTTGAAAGTCAGGAATGGAGAAAAATTGGTCTGACCTTAATGACCAGAGTCATGCCACTCCTCCACACCAATTCCAACTGGAGGATCACCGACTATGGAGCAGTAAATGCCAAAATGCCTTGTCACATGAACAGCAAACATTTACTGGGTGCCTACCACCATCCAGACAATCTGTTAGGAACAAGGGCTGTGGAAATAAACAAAACATAATTGCTGCCTCCAGGTGTACACGATATATTATAAAATCACAGAAGAAAGGAACCTAAGGCAGTTAAGGACAAAATGGGGCAGGGCTGGTGAGAGAATTCTTCTAGAAGGAAGTGACTTGGGGTTATTTAAGTTAGCAGAGCAGATAGAAAGAGGTGAGCACAAGGAAAAGTGGGGGTATGGAAGGACATACACTATAAACTACCACTGGATTCTATATTACATAATAATTCTCAATTTCCACTGAATAAAATTTTCACAGGAAAAGGCTTCCTCTGGAATAGTGAAAATAGAACAAAATAGATGTACACAGAGAATTGCTTCACTTCAGCCTAGATGGAAACTTTGACAACACAAAAGGTCATCTGTAACGTGTTCTTAGTTAACCCTCAAATAGCAATACTGAGATATGGTGGATCCTTATAATATTCCTTACAACAGACACATGCTGAAGACGTGGTAATAATTCATTCTACCTGAAGTACAGCAGAAAAATCCAAGATATGGCAAAACCAAAGGAATTTCTATTACACTCAATTTTGTTATGAATAGTATTGACTTGTAATTACAGAGTCATAGAACTGAACAAAATTGTAAAGACTGTCTAGTTCAATTCTCTCAGTCGAAGATGGACTGAAACAAAGAGATACTATTATTTGTTCAAAGTGACATGGTTTCCCACAGTTGGCAGAACCTACCCATTAGGGAGTTCCAAAGAAGGAACCTTTTAAAATCCTTTGTATTTGAACATAAACAATAATCACATGTGAGTTAACATGGGGTGAAAAGAATACAACGCCCCTTTAAAGACATAATTTTCCATATGGCCAAAGACTCCGTGCGTAGACGCATACTCACTTCATCAGTCTTTCAATGGTCTGCATGTGAACATTATTATGGGTTTGGGAAAGAACAGCTTCATGCTGAGCACATTTCAAACACAGACCCCCAACACGGTTGGAAGTATTAGCAGCCAGAAGAAACTCTTTATGCTTTAGTTGCTCTTTAAGATCTTCACAAGTTTTCTGATATTCAGCTAAGTCTTTCCTAAAAAGAGGGGGGGAAAAAAATTCCAGAAAATGGCCAGGTAAAATGACATGATTTTAAAATGAATCATCACAATGTTAACTACTACTGTCATCTATGGGCGTTCACATTCTGCTTTGGTTTACACTCAATGCCTTATTTTTACCACAATCCTGAAACTTTGGTGGGGTGATCCTAATTGACACGTTGAACATGATGAGACTTGAATATATTGAATAATTAGCTAAGGTTCTTGTAAGATTTTAATATAGATTAGAGTCTGCCTGATACTGGCTCTCTTGTCACAGGGTCCCACCTCCATTAATGTTATATTAACCACAAAACAAAAATGAAACTCCAAACCTAAATCCCAAATAGTTTTCCTTAATAAAGGGGTAGGCTAATATCACAACACAACATACTTGGGGTGAAGAAAATACCCTATTTCAAGTATTAACCTCTTAAAATTTTTAGAGTACCTTAAAAGTTCATATAAAAAAACATGGATTTTCTGCTGGGTGTGGTGGCTCACACCTGTAATTCCAGCACTTTGGGAGGCCGGGGTGGGTGAAACATGAGATCAGAAGTTCAAGACCAACCTGGCCAAGATGGTGAAACTCTATCTCTACTAAAAATACAAAAAAAATTAGCTGGGCATGCTGGTGGATGCCTGTAATCTCAGCTACTCAAGAGGGTGAGGCAGAGAACTGCATGAACCCGGGAGGCAGAGGTTGCAGTGAGCTGAGATTGCCCCACTGCACTCCAGCCTGGGTGATAGAGCAAGACTCTGTCTCAATAACCACCACCACAACAACAAAACCATGGACTTTTATCAATCACTAGTTTATTACTGCCCATTTTTCTTCAGAAGGAAAACATTACAAATTATATAATAATAAAATTCTACAAAGAGTTGTTTCAAAACAAAGTAAGCTACAGAAGGAAGTTACAGAGAACTAGCCAGTCATAAGACTTCACAGGTAGTAGCTATTAGCTGGAAACATATGGGCTGCTAAAGAAAGGGCTGTGGAATGGTGGGGGTGGGGGAGCGGTGAGTGTGAGTGTGGGTGTGATGTTTGTTAGTTTCTACTTTATCAGCTCCCCTCTGGATGAAGTTTTTCTCCAAGGTGACTTGCTAAGGATTAAATGACTGATACACAGGTTGTATTTTCCTACCTTATCCCATTAAAGCTGTGGTAAAGTCAGCTTGGCAACTGAGCTTCCTTGCCTAGATGATGTCTCTTTTATACTCTCTCTGTCTCTCGGTCTCTCCCTCTCTCTCTCTCTCTCTCTCTCTCTATATATATATATATATATATATATATTTTTTTTTTTTTTTTTTTTTTTTTTTTTTTTTTTTTTTTTTTTTTTTTTTTTTTTTTTTTGAGATGGAGTGTTGCTCTGTCACCCAGGCTGCAGTGCAGTGGCGTCATCTCAGCTCACTGCAACCTCTGCCTCTGGTTCAAGTGATTCTCCTGCCTCAGCCTCCCAAGTGGCTGGGACTACAGGCACGCACCACCACGTCCAGCTAATTTTTGTATTTTTAGTAGAGCTGGGGTTCACCATGTTGACAAGGATGGTCTCGATCTCTTGACCTCATGATCTGCCTGCCTTGGCCTCCCAAAGTGCTGTGATTACAGGCGTGAGCCACTGTACCTGGCCTATATTTAAAAAAGAAATAACTTTCTAGCTGAAACAGGAGACTACTGAAGGCAGGTACTTGATCTCCACCGCAGCCCACTCCCTGTCATCGTTGTCAGCGTCTCTGTGCTCAGGGGCTACGGCCATCTTAACTGGCTCCCTGTCACACAGGAGAAGCCAACAGCCTGGCTGTCAGACAACTGTTGAGATTTTGGGGGCTTTCAAGCAACCCAGGAGAAGCAGAAAAGAGGCACAGGCAATCTAAGAATTAAAAAAAAAAAGCTAATTTAATGGCATTCCAAAGTTGAGGGAGAAAAAAGGAACTGCTTCTACCTTATCCCCAAAATAATAACAAACTTGAGAAGTTTTCTTTTTCAGTATCATGTAGAGAATGTTTGACTTTCAAAAGCTTTATAGAAAGAACTTGGGATGCACATTCCAAAGTCAAAGGGTCCCCATTACTAATTTTGGTCAGCTCCAAACTCAAAACACTCAAGTAGACTGGGTTACTAGAAATGGCAAAAGAGAAAGTTAAAAAGAAGACTGATTGTATTTCTTTAAGAAATGCCTCTTTAAATAATCTTAAATTATAGTAAAAGAAAATGAAGAAACAGAAGGATGAAGAGAACAATGTCTAGTTCATTGCAAGTTGGTATTTTAATATAATCAAAGATGAAATATCTGGACTCTGAATGAGATAAAGTAAGTCACATTCCCGTAAGTACAGTGATCTAGAAATACATTACTTCAAAATCTGAAGAATCGTCATAAAAAAATAAAATAAAATAAAGTAGGACAAAAAGCATGAAAGCAAAAATTAGAGTTTTAAAATGTTATGTTTCTTTATGAAAAAGTAAAAATCTCTAGAGAAATCCTAAAACTAATCAGGGTCATCTATGAAAAACATAAGAACATTTAAAATTTAAGCATATACAGTGAAAGCTATGAGCTCTGGCTTTTATTATTATTATTATTTGAGATGGAGTCTCCCTCTGTCACCCAGGCTGGAGTGCAGCGGAGTGATCTTGGCTCACTGCAACCTCCCTCTCCTGTGTTCAGGCAATTCTGCCTTGCCTCCTGAGCAGCTGGGACTGCAGGTATGTGTCACCATACTCAGATAATTGTATTTTTAGTAGAGACAGGGTTTCACCATGTTGGCCAGGCTGGTCTTGAACTCTTGACCTCAAATGATATGCCTGCCTTGGCTTCCCAAAGTGTTGGGATTACAGGCATGAGTCACTGCACCTTGCGGAGTTCTGGCTCTTAGTATTACTCTAGTTATGCCTCTAGGTAGGATATGGCCTGGAAGATTTTAAAATTAATTTCAAATTGGACTTATTAAAATAAAATTATACACAGTACTTGAAAGTTCATTTGATTTAGAAATACTTCGTTACCACTATTTAAAAAAATGTTTAACAACAAAAATATTAATTCCTGCTGTCTTTTTCTACTCATTATGCACAAATCACTAACGATTAGTCTGTACTATATAGGTCTTACTGGGATCTCTAATAGATTTTATAAAAACTACATGAAGTTCATCATATATATTCAAATTCATCATACAAATACTGAAACTATTATATTATTATTGCAATTTTAAAATTAGATGAGTCCGGGTACGGTGGCTCATGCCTGTAATCCCAGCACTTTGGGAGGCCAGAGCAGGCGGATTACGAAGTCAAAAGATCAAGACCATCCTGGCCAACATGGTGAAACCCCGTCTCTACTAAAATACAAAAAATTAGCTGGGCATTGTGGCATGCACCTGTAGTCCCAGCTACTCAGGAGGCTGAGGCAGGGGAATCACTTTAACCCAGGAGGTGGAGGTTGCAGTAAGCCAAATTTGTACCACTGCACTCCAGCCTAGCCAAGTTTGTACCACTGCACTCCAGCCTAGCAACAGAGCAAGACTGACTAAAAAAAAAAAAAAAAAAAAAAAAAAAAATTAGATGAACACTATCTACAGAGAAAGAATACTTATAATCTGAAAACTGAAGTGCTTTATTTCATTATTTATTTTGCTTTAATATAATTTCTGTAAGAGCAGTTAGTGATTCTTATTTCTATGAGAAAACACAAATATTTTATAACTGATGAAGAAATACGACTGTGATTTGGAAAAGAACTCAATTTTAGGCCTTTTTATCCTTCAATAATCTGAGGAAATTTTTTATATTTTACATAAAATGTCATCAAGTAAGTCTGATAGTGACTAAAAGTAGTTTGGCAAACACTGAAATACATTTTAAGGTCATTATGCTTTTGGTGTGACTATAAATGGACGATTTCACATTACCTCAAAAACTTCAACTGGGATTCCAGAGTTTCACACTTTTCCTCATAGGTAAGTTTTAGTTTCTCCTATAGAAAAAATAAATAAATAAAAGTACATTTTTCTCCATCTCCTGTGTTTTATAAGTAAACTTTAATTATTAACATTAAACTCAATTTTTTTCTTTTTACCCAAGGTGGGGGAAATATGTCATCTTAGAAAATATTTTCCCTAGTCCACTCCAAATTTTTTATTGGGTGAATGCCTACAAAGAACTGTTGAGTCATAAAATGGTGACTACTAACAGATTTTCCTTTTCTATCAAAATTGCATATATCAGGTCTTATCCCTAAAAGTGTGACTCTGGAAAAAAACGCTTGTAACCCATAAGGTCTATTAGGGCAAAGATCAAATCTTGTTAGAATCCTCCATTGCGGTTGTTGCATATTTGGCATACAATAAATATGTGCTGGATGAATGATCAAAAGCAAAGTTTTAAATCACATGATGATAGACTAACTGCTACAAGCCTCTGTTGTTATCCAGTTATTCTTTCACTGAACAAATATTTATTGTGTATCTAAGATGAAGGTGGTTTGAACCACAAGAAACTTATAAAATATCCTAGAAAGGAATAGGAAAATGAAAAATTTCAATTATAGTTAACCCTTGAATAACATGGAGGTTAGGGGCATTCACCCATGTACAGTTGGAAATGCATGTATAACTTTTCTTTTTGTTTTGAGACAGAGTCTCACTCTGTCGCCAAGGCTGGAGTGAGTGCAACGGCGACACAGTGAGACTCACTCTGCATCTCTTGGCTCACTGCAACCTCTGCCTCCTGGGTTCAAGCTCTTTTTGTGCCTCAGCCACCTGAGTAGCTGGGTTTTAGACATGTGCCATCACACCTGGCTAAGTTTTGTATTTTTAGTAAGATGGGGTTTCACTGTGTTGGCTGGGCCGGCCTTGAACTCCTGGGCTCAAGTGATCTGCCCACCTCAGACTCCCAGAGTGCTGGGGTTACAGGAGTGAGCCACCATGCCTGGCCCCATGTCTAAGTTTTGACTCCTCCAAAACTTAATTACTAATAGCCTACTGTTGAGTAGAAGACTTACCAATAATATATTCAATTAACTCATATTTTATATGCTGTATTATATTCTGTATTATTACAATAATCTAGAGAAAAATAATGTTATTAGGAAAATCATAAGAAAAAGAAAATTGTATTTTCTATTCATTAAGTGGAAGTGGATGATTAGAAAGCTCTTCACCTTACCATCTTCACACTGAGTAGGTTGGATGGAGGAGGAAAAGGAGGGGTTGGTCTTGTCTTCCCAGGGATGGCAGAGGCAGAAGAGATGGATGATTTGGGAGGGAAGGTAGTAGAGGCAAACTTGGTCAACTTTATGGAAACAAGTGGTAATTTCTCTCTCACTTTTTTAATGCTCTTTCTTTTCTCTAAAAATGTTTCTATACAGTATCAATCCTTCTTCCATTTGCTTTAGTTTCAGTGCCCATATTATAGAAGGGTCCATGTCATAAAAGAAGTCAAAAGCAGTCTTGAATAATCAGAACCCTTCTGTCAGATTATCTCACGTCAAATTGTTTTCTGACACTGCTGCTTCTGTGTCTTCTTCCTCATTTTCTGGCACTGGTTCAGAAGCACTCATCTCCATCAAGTCATCTTCTGTTACTTCCTTTGTGTGGTGTCTATTAGTTCTTGAATTTCTCCAAGATTCGTATCTTAAAACCTTTCACTCCCAATCTTTTCCACCACATCCACAATATCTTTCATGATTTCCTTGACCGACTGTTGTAAATCTTGTAAACACATGCGCAACATTTGGACAAAGTTTTCTCCAGCAGGAATTCATGTTATGGATTTGATGACTTTCATGGCTTTTTCTATAACAATGATGGCATTTTCAATGGTGTAACCCTCTCAGACTTTCATGACGTTCTTGTTACTGGGGTTCTCTTCCATTGCGCTGAAAATCCTTTTCATAGAGTACTCATATGTAATGAGCCTTAAAGGTCCTTATGACTGCATGCATCTGGAGGCTGAATCAGAGACACTGTGTTTGAAGGCATCTTTGATGCCTTCGGTGTGGAATGCATGGGGTTCTGGGCGGCCAGAGCCATTGTGCAATATCAAAAAAAAAAAAAACTTTAAAAGGTAGTCTCTTACTGGCAAGGTACTTCCTAACTTCAGGGACAAAGTATCAATGGAACCAGACTAGAAAAAGGGTTCTCACTGTCCAGGCCTTCTTGTTGCACAATCAAAAGACTACTATTTGGTGTTTATCATTTTCCTTCAAGTCTTGTGAGTTGGCAGCTTTACAGATAAAAGCAGTCCTGAACGTAAACCTGAGTACATTTGCACGAAACAGTAGTTAGCCTATCCCCTTCTGCATCAAATCCTGGTGCCCACTTCTCTTCCTTAATAATAAATGTCCTTTGTGGCATTTCTTCCCCCAGAAGAGAGAACTTACATCTACATTAAAAACCTATTCAGGCAGCTATCTTTTCTCCTAAATAATTTTCTCCCCTCCTCTTTTTGTTTTTTTTGAGATGGAGTCTCATTCTGTCACCCAAGCTGGAATGCATTGGTGCAATCTTGGCTCACTGCAACCTCTGCCTCCCAGGTTCAAGCTGTTCTCATGCCTTAGCCTCTAGAGTAGCCAGAATTACAGGCATGTAACACTATGCCCAGCTAATTTTTGTATTTTCAGTAGGGACAGGGTTTCTCCATGTTGGCCAGGCTGGTCTTGAACTCCTGACCTCAGGTGATCTGCCCATCTCAGCTTCCCAAAGTCCTGGGATTACACATGTGAACCACCACATCCAGCCTCTCCTAAACAATTTTCTTAATGGCATCTTGGAACTTGTCTACTGCCTCTTGGTCAATAGAAGCTGCTTCTCTTGTTATCTTAACATTTTTAAAGTCAAATCTCTTTCTAAAATTACCAGACCATCCTTTGCTGGCATTAAATTCTCCAGCTTTGGATCCTTCATTTTCCTTTTAAGTTGTCATAAGATGACATTTTATTTTCTCAAGTTATATTAGAGTCTACAGGTATGCTTTTCTTACAGAAATCCTGTACCCACATAAAACTTGCATTTTCCATGACAGATAAAAAGATATTGTGCAAAAAGTACTAAGCTTTTGTACATGCTGGCACAGCTGCAGTGATGGCTTTACAAATTTCCTTTTCTTTTTGTACAATGGTCCTTACATTGGATTAATTTGTCTTGAAATGGGGCAACCACAGCTGCAGACTTCAATCTATGGTACATATCAAACAATATAACTTTTTCCTGCAATGTCACGACTTTGCTTCTGGGGAGCACTTCCAGCATCTCTAGTGGCACTTTGCATGGGCCTCATGGTGTTACTCAGGGTTTACAGTATTGCACTAAACATGGTGAAATCTACGTGAGAACTGCCAAGAGATCACTTTTTACTGTGATATGCAATTTACTGGAGAGACAAACTGCTTACGCAGAGATGACCAGTGTCACATGATGTTTTAAGCAGAAACGCCTGAACTCATCACAAAAGCAGTAGGAGGTGGCTCTGAAATTATTATAGTACGATATGCACTACAGTTAACTTTATGCTGCTACAATTTAATACTGCATCTTTTTTTTTTGCATTCCTCCTGAGAATGACTCCATGTACAGTCTGTAAGTGACTGTGTACACAGGTTTTGATACATTTTAACTTGTTTATAATAGATTTGTGTATATTTTATGTTAGTAGATGATAAAATATACTATTATTTATATATATTTTATTCATTAAAGGCATATCTTTCTTAATTTTTTCATATTTCTAGGCTACATGTTTTATCTGCAAGTTTTTTCAAATTGTCACAAATCTCAAAAAAATTTCCAATATATTTCTTGAAAAAAATACACATATAAGTGAACCCACATAATACAAACCCATATTATTAGAGTCAACTGTACATAAATTGCTCTAGTGAAGTATATGGAAACTGAAAATTTTAGAGAGGCAGAAACTCCTAATTCAGCCAAAAAGAAGTAAAGAAGATCTTACAGACACTGGAGAGAATTTGGAGAAATCGGAACACTTTTACACTGTTGGTGGGAGTGTAAATTAGTTCAACCATTGTGGAAGACAGGGTGGCGATTCCTAAAGGATCTACAAATAGAAATTCCATTTGACCCAGCAATTCTGTTACTGGGTATATACCCAAAGGTTTATAAATCGTTCTATTATAAAGACACATTCACATGTATGTTCATTGCGGCACTGTTTACAACAATAGCAAAGACCTGGATCTAATCCAAATGCCCATCAATGACAGACTGGACAAAGAAAATGTGGCAAATGTATACCATGGAATGCTATGCAGCCATAAAAAAAAGATGAGTTCCTGTCCCTTGTAGGGACATGGATGAATCTGGAAACCATCATTCTCAGCAAACTGACATAAGAACAGAAAACCAAACACCACATGTTCTCCCTCATGGGCGGGTGTTGGACAATGAGAACACATGGGCACAGGCAGCGAAACATCACACACTGCGGTCTGTTGGGGGGCGGGGAGCTAGGAGAGGGACACCGGGGGTGGGGAGGTTGGGGAGGGATAACATGGGAGAAATTCCTGATGTAGGTGACGGGGGGATGAAGTCAGCAAACCACCACGGCATATGTATACCTATGCAACAATCCTGCAAGATCTGCACATGTACCCCAGAACTTAAAGTACAATAAATAAATAAATAAATAAATAAATATATATGTATAAATATATATGAGTTGTAAATGGAACTAGTGGTTTAAAAAAAAAAAAAAAAAAGGTTTCACAGAGAAAACGTTAAGATTTGAAGGTTAATTTCCAGTAGAGCAAAACGCACAGAGGCTGAAGACATCATGCTATACGTTTGGACAGTAAGTAGATCAGTATCACTAGAATGTAAAATGTGAGGTAGAGGGGTGGTTGGAGATGGGCAAAATAGGTAAAGGTGGGCCACAGAAGAATGAAAACATCCAGACTTTCATTTGGTACACATGACTCCTGTAGTTTCCCTCTATTCCCTCTAGAACAAACACTGGATGGCCACTGAAAACTTTTAACAGAATTGAGTCTTAAAACATAATTGAAGTGTGAAGAAAGGGAAACCAGTAAAGAAATTACAAATGCATAGGTACGAGATAAGCAGCATATGAACAAAATCAATCCAGCAGTAGAATTTAAAAAAAAATGATTTAGTGTAGAGATATTTAGAGAAATACTAACAGAATTTTATGACTAAATAGATATAGGGGAGAAAAACACACTAAAAATAATCTGGGGTTTCTGAAGTGAGCAGTCAAGTGAATACTGGTACTAAAGCTTTTTTCAGACCAACAAAAGGAAGCACAAGGAATCATAAAAATACTCAATTAATTCACAGCTGGGCATGGTGGCTCACAGCTGTAATCCCAGCACTTTGGGAGGCCGAGGCAGGCAGATCACAAGGTCAGAAGTTCAAGACCAGACTGGCCAATATGGTGAAACCCTGTCTCTACTAAAAATATAAAAATTTGCCATGTGTGGTGGAACATGCCTATAGTCCCAGCTACTCAGGAGGCTGAGGCAGGAGAACTCCTTGAACCTGGGAAGCAGAAGTTGCAGTAAGCCAAGAC
Organism: Alouatta palliata; assembly: GCA_004027835.1. Lineage (NCBI taxonomy): Eukaryota > Metazoa > Chordata > Mammalia > Primates > Atelidae > Alouatta > Alouatta palliata. The sequence goes on along the minus strand of PVKV010041222.1, from coordinate 323 downwards.
CATGCCATTGCACTCCAGCCTGGGCAACAGAGTGAGGCTCTGTCTAAAAAAAAACCTCAATAAATTCAAAGACAGAAAATGAGGTAAAGAGGAACAAACAAGAGATGGGTAAAAAAGGACCAAATAGCAAAATGGTGTATTTAAACTCAGTTGTATAAATAATCACAATAAATGTCAGTGGTCTAGACATCCAAATTAAAAAGCAAATATTGTCAGATTGAATAAAAAACAAAATCTAACTATATGCTTTCTACAAAAACCCTCTCTTCTCTCTCTCTCTCTCTCTCTCTCTCTGATCTTTCTTTCTTTCTTTTCTTTCTTTC
>PVKV010041221.1:0-11620 GCA_004027835.1 Alouatta palliata | reverse complement strand
CAAGAGATCGAGACCATCCTGGTCAACATGGTGAAACCCCGTCTCTACTAAAAATACAAAAAATTAGCTGGGCATGGTGGCACGTGCCTGTAGTCCCAGCTACTCGGGAGGCTGAGGCAGGAGAATTGCTTGAACCTAGGAGACGGAGGTTGCGGTGAGCCGAGATCGCGCCATTGCACTCCAGCCTGGGCAACAAGAGTGAAACTCCGTCTCAAAAAAAAAAAAAAAAAAAAAAAAAACCTTTGAAAAGTAAGTAATACACTCTTCCTTATTTCTGTTTTCTTCAGCTCTTTGTTTATAAAGCCAACCTCAGGCCAGGTGTAGTAGCTCACATCTATAATCCTAGAGCTTTGGGAGGCCAAGGTAGGTGGATCCCCTGAGGTCAGGAGTTCCAGACCAGCCTGCCCAACATAGTAAAACCCCGTCTCTACTAAAAATACAAAAATTAGCTGGATGTGGTGGCACAGGCCTATAATCCCAGCTGCTTGGGAGGCGGGGGCAGAATAGCTTGAACCTGGGAGATAGAGGTTTCAGTGAGCAGAGATCATGCCACTGCACTCCAGCCTGGGCGACAGAGTGAGATTCCATCTCAAAAAACAAACAAAACACAAAAGCCATCCTCTTCTGCTGAGCTCATTGGAACATTTATTGTGTTTTACCGAATGAAGTGTTGCCTGATTCTTAGAACTGAAAATAATGCCACCAGACGTGGTGACTCAGGCCAATAATCCCAGCACTTTATTTATTTATTTTTAAAGACAGGGTTTTACCACGTTGGTCAGGCTGGTCTTGAACTCCCGACCTCAGGTGATCCGCCCGCCTTGGCCTCCAAAGTGCTTGGATTACAGGTGTGAGCTACCACGCCCGGCCTATCTCAGCACTTTGGGAGGCGGAGGCAGGTGGATCTCGAGGTCAGGAGATAGAGACCATCCTGGCTAACACGGTGAAACCCTGTCTCTCCTAAAAATACAAAAAATTAGCCGGGTATGGCAGTGGATGCCTGTAATTCCAGCTACTCAGGAGGCTGAAGCAAGAGAATCACTTGAACCCAGGAGGTAGAGGTTGCAGTGAGCCGAGATCTTGCCATCGCACTCCAGCCTGGGCGACAAGAGCAAAACTCCGTCTCAAAAAAAAAAAAAAAAAGAGAAAAGAAAAGAAAAAGAAAATAGGGGCTAGACTTGGTGGCTCACGCCTGTAATCCCAGAATTTTGGGAGTCTGAGGTGTGGATCTCTTGAGGTCAGGAATTTAAGATCAGCCTGACCAATGTGGTGAAACTTTGTCTCTACTAAAAACACAAAAATTAGCCAGGTTTGGGGGCAGGCGCCTGTACTCCCAGCTACGCTGGAGGTTAAGGCAGGAGAATCGCTTGAACCCAGGAGGCAGAGGTTGCAGTGAGTCGAGATCACACCACCGCACTCCAGTCTGGGTGACAGAGTGAGATCCTGTCTCAAAAAAAAAAAAAAAAGAAAAAGAAAATAGGGTCAGGCACTGTGGCTCATGCCTGTAATTCCAGCAATTTGGGAGGCTGAGGTGGGTGGATCACCTGAGAGACCAGACTGGGCAACATAGGGAGACCCTGTCTCAAAAAAAAAAAAAAAAAATTAAATAGGTTGGACATGGTGGCTCACACCTATAATCTCAGCACTTTGGGAGGCTGAGGTGGGTGGATGGCTTGAGCCCAGGAGTTCCAAACCACACTGGGCAACATAGGGAGACCCTGTCTCTTAAAAAAATACAAAAATTAGCAGGGTGTGCCTGAGGTCCCAGCTACTCAAGAGGCTGGGGTGGGAGGATTGCTTGTTTCCAGGAAGTAGAGGTTGAAGTGAGTCATGATCGCACCACTGCACTCCAGTCTAGGTGACAGAGTGAGACCATGTTTCAAAAGAAAAGAAAAAGAAAACAGGTAGGACTTTGCTGAGTTTTTACTGTGTGTGCCTGCTACTGCGCTATACTCTTCATCTATTTTATCTTATTTAGTTTTCACAAGTTTTTGGAATATGCCCATTTAGCAGATAGAGAAATTGAGGTTTAGCTGTGCAAGGTAGTGGCTCCTAATCCCAGCTACTTGGGAGGCTGAGTGGAAGGCTCACTCGAGTGAGCATGGGAGATGGAGGCTGTAGTGAGTTGTATCGAGCCACTGCACTCCAGCCTGGGTAATGGAATGAGACCATGTTTCAAAAAAAAAGACACTGCTTGAAAAAAGAAGTTTATAGACAGCTGGCAGGTCAGCCGAGGGCTGACTCGCCTAGGATAACCTCAGCTGGGACAAGTCAGCTTCCTTCCATGTGTCATTCACATCCCTTCAGCAGGTCAGCCTAGGAATGTTCTGGGTGTGTTCTCATGGTGATCACAGAGAAGCAAGAGAAGAAACAGAAACACGTGGGCCATTTTTCAAACCTCTACTTGGGTTTATCAGCTAACATCATAATGGCTAAAGCAAGTCACATGGCCAAGCTCAGATTCTTCAGGAGGGTGAGGAAATAGACTCTGCTTCTGTTATGGAAGAAATTGCAAATTCACAGGGCAAAGGGTGTGGAGACAGGGAGGGGTGAAGACTTGGAGCCACTGATGCAATCAGTCTACCACAGTCTGCCCTCTGTCCACAGGTTTTTTTTTGTTTTGTTTTGTTTTTCCGAGACAGGGTCTCACTCTGTTGCCCAGACGGGAGTGCTAGGGCAGTATCACAGCTCACTGCAGCCTCAAACTCCTGTTAGTGATCCTTCCTCCTCAGCCTCCTGAGTAGCTGGGACCACAAATACGTGCTTCCACGCCCAGCTAATTTTTTATTTAAATCTTTTGTAGAGACAAGGTCTCTACAAAATGTTGCACAGGCTAGTCTCAAACTCCTGACCTCAAGCGATCCTCCTGCCTCCGTCCTGCAAAGTGCTGGGATTACAGGCATGAGCCACCTCATCTGGCCTCTCTAGACACAATTACTTATGTTCTCTCCATACACAAAATATGCTCATTCCCCCATTGCAGGATCCCTAAAGGACTCATCCAATCCTGACATTAGGCTGAAAGTCCAGGTTCTTGTGATCGATATCAGGTCTAGACATGGCACTTTTTTTTGTTTTCTTTTTGAGACAGTCTTGCTTTGTCCCCCAGGCTAGAGTGCAGTGGCATGATCTTGGCTCACTGCAATCTCCGTCTTCTGGGTTCAAGCAATTCTCCTGCCTCAGCCTCTCGAGTGGCTGGGATTACAGGTGTTTGCCACCACACCCAGCTAATTTTGTTTTTTTTGAGATGGAGCCTCGCCTTGTCACCCAAGCTGGAGTGCAGTGGCACAATCTCAGCTCTCTGCAACTTCTACCTCCCAGGTTCAAATGATTCTCCTGCCTCAGGCTCCCAAGTAGCTGGGATTACAGGAGCCAACCACCATGCCCAGCTAATTTTTGTATTATTAGTAGAGATGAGGTTTCACCATGTTGGCCAGGCTGGTCTCGAACTCCTGACCTCAGGTGATCTGCCTGCTTTGGCCTCCAAAAGTGCTGGGATTATAGGCATGAGCCACCATGTCCTGCCATGCCTGGCTAATTTTTAAATTGTTTTGTAGAGATGAGATCTCTCTATGTGGGCCAGGCTAGTCTCAAACTCCTAGCCTCAAGGGATCCTCCTGCCTTGGCCTCCACAAGTATTGGGATTATAGGTGTGAACCACGCATCCAGCTTCTTAGAAAACTTTTATCAGCCTGGCACGGTGGCTCCTGCCTGTAATCCCAGCACTTTGGGAGGCTGAGGAGGGCGGATCACGAGGTCAGAAGTTCGAGACCAGCTTAACCAAAATGGTGAAACCCTGTCTCTACTAAAAATACAAAGATTAGCCAGGCATGGTGGCACGTGTCTGTAATCCCAGCTTCTCGGGAGGCTGAGGCATGAGAATCACTTGAACCTGGGAGGCAGAGGTTGCGATGAGCCAAGATCTCGCCATTGTACTCCAGCCTGGGTAACAAGAACAAAACGCCATCTCAAAAGAAAAAGAAAAGAAAACTTTATCAGACACAGATAGTAAAAGCCAACTGACACTTTCAACATTCTGGCGGAGATTTCTTTGCTCAAATCTACAAGTTCGTTTGGTACATTTTCTATCTCCCAAGTTATTAGGGTGACAGTTTTATTATATAACACAGCTGCTATTTCTTCAAACTTCCGTAATACTTTCCTCACCATTTTCCAGTCTCCTCTGCTTCCCAGTTCCAAAGTCAATGCCTCATATTTTAGGTTTTTGTTATAGTGGTATCCACATCTGCTTCCAGTTTCTGTATCTGTTAGCTATTGTGCATAATAAACAATTTCAAGCCTTAAAGGTGAAACCACCTTTGAAAAAATTATCACAGGCCGGGCGTGGTGGCTCACGCCTGTAATCCAAGCACTTTGGAGGCCAAGGCGGGTGGATGACCTGAGCTCGGGAGTTCAAGACCAGCCTGACCAATATGGTGAAAGCCCGTCTTAAAAAAAAAAAAAAAAAGAAAAAGAAAAGATTATGACAGTGAGAGGAATGTGACATGGCTGACTCCGGATGATTCTCACCTCACAAGCTGTCTTTATTCACTCCTGGCTATAGGCTGAGCAAACTATGGAACACATTTTATTTATAGTTTAGCTTTATTTTTTATTTTACTTTTTATTTATTTGTTTATTTTTGTTTATTCTCTTGTTGCCAGGATGGAGTGCAGTGGCACAATCTCGGCTCACTGCACCCTCCGCCTCCTGGGTTCAAGCAATTCTCCTGCCTCAGTCTCCTGAGTAGCTGGGATTATAGGCACATGCCACCATGCCCAGCTAATTTTTGTATTTTTTTTAAATTGCATTTTAGGTTTTGGGGTACATGTGAAGAACATGCAAGATTGTTGCATAGGTACACACATGGCAGTGTGATTTGCTGCCTTCTTAATTTTTGTATTTTTAGTAAAGACGGGGTTTCACCATGTTGGCCAGGATGGTCTCCATCTCTTGACTTCGTGATCTGCCCGCCTCAGCCTCCCAAAGTGCTGGGATTACAGGCGGGAGCCACCATGCCCGGCCAGCTTTACTTTTTATTTTTATAGAGATCTCTATAGATCTTTATAGGTCTCTTTGCCACCCAAGCTGGAGTGCAGTGGCGTGATCATAGCTCATTGCAGCCTTGAACTGTGTTTGAGTGATCCTCCTACTTCAGCCTCCTGAATAGCTGGGACTACAGATGTGCACCACCATGCCCCACTAACTTTTTCTTTTCTTTCTTTCTTTTTTTTTTTTTAAGATGGGGTTTCACCCTATTGGTCAGGTTGGTCTCGAACTCCTGACCTCAAGTGATCCACCTACCTCAGCCTTCCAAAGTGCTGGGATTACAGGCGTGAGCCACTGCGCCCGGCAACTTTTTCCTTTTTTTTTTTTAGGTGGAGTTTTGCTCATGTTGCCCAGGCTGGAGTGCAATGGCACGATCTTGGCTCACTGCAACCTCCACCTCCCAGGTTCAAGCGATTCTCCTGCCTCTGCCTCTGAGTAGCTGGAACTACAGGCATGCACTACCACAAGCGGCTGATTTTTTTGTGTTTCACCAAAAAGAGACGAGGTTTCACCATGTTGGTCAGGCTGGTCTCGAACTCCTGAACTCAGGTGATCCATCAACCTTGGTCTCCCAAAGTGCTGGGATTACAGGTGTGAGCCACCTTGCCTGGCTAAATATAGTTTAACTTTAAACAAAGATGATAACAGTCATTTCCCAAAACTCACCCCCTCCTTGGTCATGGACTGAAACCACCTTTGATTTTATTTTGTTGTTGTTTGAGATGGAGTCTCACTCTGTAGCCCAGGCTGAAATGCAATGGTGCAATCTGGGCTCACTGCAACCTCCACCTTCCAGGTTCAATCGATTCTCCCTGCCTCAGCCTCCCGAGTAGCTGGGATGACAGGTGCCCACTACCATGCCTGGCTAAGCTTTTGTATTTTAGTAGAGACAGGGTTTCACCATGTTGCCCAGGGTGGTCTCAAACTCCTGAGCTGAGGTGATTGGCCCACCTCAGCCTCCCAAAGTGCTGGGATTACAGGTGTGAGCCACCGTGCTCAGCCCTTGTTGTTGTATTTGAGACAGGGTCTCGCTCTGTCACTCAGGCTGCAGTTTCAGTGGCATAATCTCAGCTTACTGCAACCTCCACCTCTGAGGCTTAAGTAATTCTCCTGCCTCAGCTTCCCCAGTAGCTGGGACCACAGATGTGTGCCACCACACCTGGCTAATATTTGTATCTCTTGTAGAGACAAGGTTTTGGCATGTTGCCCAGACCTGAAACTGCATTTGTAAGAAAAATTGAGCACAAGGTTAGAATTATGGTTTGGGAGTCATGCAGGAGGTACAAGGTTTGTAACTTTCTCAATTAGTCCCATAGATAACATTACTATTGTAACTCCTAGGACTAGTGCTTGAGGTATTTTCAGACCCTGCATTCTGATGGACCAGCTGACACCACCCAGACCAGTAATCCTTACCGATAAACTGACACAGCAGGTCTCTGACTCCCATAGGAACTGACTCAGCACAAAAAGACAGCTTCGACCCCCTATGATTTCATTCCCAACCCAACCAATCAGCATTTCCCATTCCCTATTCCCCTACCCACCAAACTATCCTTAAAAATTCCTAGATTCCAAATTCCCAGTGAAGCAGATTTGAGAAAAATCTTCCATCTTTCAGCTTGGCTTGGCCCTGTGATTATTAAACTTTCTCTACTGCAATTCCTGCTGTTCTCAGTGTTTGGCTTTTCTGGGCAACAGGCAGTAAGAACCCAGGTGGGCAATTACAATACATTCACAATTTCTTCCACAGTGTCAACTGAGCCGTTCTGCTGACTGTACTTGCTCACACATGTTTTTTTTTTTTTTTTTTGAGATGGAGTTTTGCTCCTGTCACCAGATTGGAATGCAATGGCGTGATCTTGGCTCATTGCAACCTCCTTCTCCCAGGTTCAAGCAATTCTTCTGCCTCAACCTCCCGAGTAGCTGATTTTACAGGCACCCACCACCACACCTGGCCAATTTTTGTATTTTTAGTAGAGATGGGGTTTCACCATGTTGCCCAGGATGGTCTCGAACTCCTGACCTCAGGTGATCCACCTGCCTCAGCCTCCCAAAGTGCTGGGATTACAGGTGTGAGCCACCATGCCGAGCCGCTGATGCATCTTTAATTAGGTGGTTGAGGACTCCCTAGGACCTGGCTGGTATAGGATGACCTCTCCTGCACATCTGGGCTTCCTTCCATGTGTCTCGTTCACATCCCTCCAGCTAGCTGGCTCAGCCAGGAGTCAGGTTAGACTGAACATGTTTTCATGACAACTGCAGACAAGCAGGAGAGGAAGTGCAAATGAGTGCAAACACGAAAACACTTGTTTAATCATCTCCTGGCATCAAACCTGCTGACATTCCTCTGAGCAGAGTCAGAAAAAATTTTTAATAAAAATATTCCGGGCATGGTGGCTCACGCCTGTAATCCTGGAACTTTGAGAGGTTGAGGCGGGAAGATCACTTGAGGTCAGGAGTTTGAGACCAGCCTGGCCAACATAGTGAAACTCCTTCTCTACTAAAAATACACAAATTAGCCAGGTATGGTAGCGGGCACCTGTAATCCCAGCTGCTCAGGAGGCTGAGGCGGGAGAATCATTTCAATCCAGGAGGTGGAGTTTGCAGTTAGCTGAGATTGTGCCACTGCACTCCAACCTCAGCAACAAGAGCAAAACTCTGTGTAAAAAAAAGAAAAAGAAAAGAGTCGGGGCACAGTGGCTGGCCGGGCGCAGTGGCTCACATCTGTAATCCCAGAGGCCAGGTGAGGTGGTTCATGCCTGTAATCCCAGCATTTTGGGAGGTTGAGGTGGGAGGATCACTTGAGGCCAAGGGTTTGAGACCAGCCTGGGTAACACAGTGAGACCCCATCTGCACAAAAAAAACTTAAAAATTAGCCAGTTCTGGTGGCACAGACCTGTAGTCCCACTCCCAGCTACTTGGGAAGCTGGGGTTAGAGGATCACTTGAGTCCAGGAGACTGAGCCTGCAGTGAGCTATGATCATGCCACTGCATTCCGGCCTAGGCAACAGAGTAAGACCCTATCTCTTAAAAAATTTCAAGTTTGTTTTTCTTTCTTTTCTTTCTTTACTTTTTAAAAATATTTTTCTATGTTTCTTTTTTTTTTTTACATTAATTCAGAACAAGTGTTTTTTGATATATTTTTTTTTCTTGAGACAGAGTCTTGCTCTGTCACACAGGCTGGAGTACAGTAGCACAATCTCAGCTCACTGCAGCCTCCGCCTCCCAGGTTCAAGCAATTCTCCCACCTCAGCCTCCTGAGTAGCTGGCATTACAGGCACTGCCATCCTGCCCAGCTAAATTTTGTATTTTTGTAGAGACGGAGTTTCACCGTGTTGCCCAGGATGGTCTTAAACTCATGACCTCAGGTGATCCACTCGTCTCAGCCTCCCAAAGTGCTGGGGTTACAGGCATGAGCCATCATACCCGACCCATTTTTCTTATACTCCTTAACATATCCTTTAAACAAAAGAGACAGTTGTACACACTATTTCTATTTTTGAAAGCAGGAAACAAGCTGGGCCCTGTGGCTCACGCATGTAATCCCAGCACTTTGGGAGGCCAAGGTGAGCAGATCACCTGAGGTTGGGAGTTCGAGACCAGCCAGACCAACATGAAGAAACCCCTGTCTCTACTAAAAATACAAAATTAGCCGGGTGTGGTGACACATGCCTGTAATCCCAGCTACTAGGGAGGCTGAGGCAGGAGAATTGCTTGAACCCAGGAGGTGGAGGTTGCCGAGAGCAGAGATCACGCCATTGCCCTCCAGCCTAGGCAACAGAGCAAGACTCCATCTAAAAAAAAAAAAAAAAAAAAGATGGTGTACAGTAGCTCACACCTGCAAATTCCAGCACTTAGAAGGCCGAGGTAAGTGGATCACCTGAGGTCAGGAGTTTAAGACCAGCCTGGCCAACATGATGAAACCCTGTCTCTACTAAAAACACAAAAATTAACCGGGCATGGTGGTATGTGCCTGTAATCCCAGCTACTCGGGAGGGTGAGGCAGGAGAATCACTAGAGCCTGGGAGGTGGAGGTTATGGTGAGCTGACATTTCGCCACTACACTCCAATCTGGGCAACAGAGTGAGACCCTGTCTCAAAAAAGAAAAAAATATTATCCAGGCGTGGTAGCGCCTGCCTGGCCTGGTAGTAGTCCCAGCTACTCAGGAGGCTGAGGCAGGAGAAAGAACCGCTTGAACCCAGAGGTGGAGGTTGCAGTGAGCTAAGACGGTGACACTGTACTGCAGCCTGGGCAACAGAGGGAGACTCCGTCAAAAAAAAAAAAAAAAGCCTACCTTCTCAGACTTCCTAAGAAGAGACACTGGGATTTCTTTCTTGTTCTTTTTCTTTTTTTTTTGAAGAAATGTAATTTTCTAGGCTGGGGGTGGTGGCTCGTGCTTGCAATCCCAGCACTTTGGGAGGCCAAGATGGGTGGATCACCTGAAGTTGGGAGTTCAAGACCAGCCTGACCAACATGCTGAAACCCAGTCTCAAAAAATAAATAAATAAATAAGAATTTTAAAAAAGATATGTAATTTTCTAAACGTAAACTAGGCTGAGGTTAGTGCTTACACCTATAATCCCAGAACTTTGGGAGGCTGAGGTGGGAGGATCCCTTGAGGCCAGGAATTTGAGACCAGCCTTGGCAACATAGTGAGACCCCATCTTTACAAAAAAAATTTTTTAAATTAGCCAGGCATGATGGTGTACACCTGTAGTACTAGCTACTTGGGAGGCTGAGGTGGGAGGAACTCCTTTAGCTCAAGAGTTCAACGTTACAGTGAGCTTTGATCATGTCACTGCACTCCAGTGTAGGCAACAAAAGGAGATCTTGTCTTTAAGGAAAAAAAGTAATTTCTAAATTTATTTAATTTTTTTTTTTTTTTTTTTAAGATGGGGTTTCACCATGTTGGTCAGGCTGGTTTTGAACTCCCGACCTCAGGTGATCCGCCCGCCTTGGCCTCCAAAGTGCTTGGATTACAGGCGTGAGCTACCACGCCCGGCCTTTTTTTTTTTTAAGTTTTTTTTTTTGACAGAGTTTCGCTCTTGTTGCCCAGGTTGGAGTGCAATGGCGCAATCTTGGCTCACCGCAACCTTTGCCTTCTGGGTTCAAGCAATTCTCCTGCTTCAGCTTCCCAAGTAGCTAAGATCACAGGTGTGCACCACCATGCCCGACTAATTTTGTATTTTTTATTTTTAGTAGAGATGGGGTTTCTCGTGTTGGTCAGGTTGGTCTCGAACTCCCAATCTCAGGTGATCCTCCTGCCTTGGCCTCCCAAGGTGCTGAGATTACAGGTATAAGCCACCGTGCCTGGCTGGGAGTCTTTAAGATAACTTAATTTGCCACATTTAAGAGTCTGAATAATTAGGTTTATGAGAATTATTTACATGCTTAAGAATTTCTTCTTGTTTGACTTGTAAATCTGCCCTATGAGGAATTTGAAGTGCTTGGGAAAAAAATCAAGTATATTAAATCTGTAAATGTAGTTTAAATATTTAAGAGAGTTTAATTAACTAAGTTTGTAAATGCTATGAGTAATGTTCAAGCAAATTTAATATGTCAAGCCCATGGGCTAATTGTATATTAATCAAAGAACAAGTTATTACTCTTATTTTTATCCAAAACCTGCAAGATTTCTAAATAGAATATTAGGATATGGAAGTTAAATTTAAAAACGTAAGAAGATTTTTGTTTTGTTTTGTTTTGTTTTGTTTTGTTTTGTTTTGAGATGGAGTTTCACTCTTGTTGTCCAGGCTGGAGTTCAGTGGCTCGCTCTCAGCTCACTGCAACCTCTGCCTCCTGGGTTCAAGCAATTCTCTGCCTCAGCCTCCCAAGTAGCTGGGATTACAGGCATGTAATTAGCCAAGTCCGACTAATATTTTTTGTATTTTTAGTAGAGACCAGGTTTCACCACACTGGGCAGGCTGATCTCAAATTGATGATCTCAGGTGATCCGCCCGCCTCTGTCTCCCAAAGTGCTGGGATTACAGGTGTGAGCTACTGCACCTAGCTAACCCTGTCTGTTAAAAAAAAAGAGAGAGAGAGAAAAAAAGGCTAGGTGCAGTGGCTCACACCTGTAATCCCAGAAAGAAAAAAAGAGAAAAGAAGGAAGGAAGGGAGGAAGTAAACTAACTTAAAAATGTAAACATAAGCAGGTGCAAATAGTCCTTTTTGTTCTCAGATGTTTCCCTAAGGTATTCACCCTCCTAGATACCTGACTATTTCCCATCTCAGGGTTCTCTTGAAATTTCTGCCAGAGTTTCTACGGCCCTCCTTCCTGACAACTCTTTCACCTGGCCCTGCCTTTTAAGGTTACTTAACTTTTATTTATTTGTTTTTAATTTATTATTATTATTATTTTGAAACAGAGTCTCGCTCAATAGCTCAGGCTGGAGTGCAATGGCACGATCTCAACTCACTGCAATCTCCATCTCCTGGGTCCCAGTTCAAGCAATTCTTCTGTCTCAGCCTCCCGAGTAGCTGGGATTACAGGCATGTGCCACCATATCCAACTAATTTTTGTATTTTTAGTAGAGACATAGAGACAAGGTTTTTTTTTTTTTTTTT
>PVKV010041220.1:0-11625 GCA_004027835.1 Alouatta palliata | reverse complement strand
CACAGCTTCATGGAAACTGAACAACTGGCTCTTGAATCTTGACTGGATAAACAATGAAATGAAGGCAGAAATAAAGACGTTCTTTGAAATCAATGAGAATGAAGACACAACATACCAGAATCTCTGGGACACATTTAAAGCAGTCTCTAGAGGAAAATATATAGCAATAAATGCCCACATGAGAAGCAAGCAGAGATCTCAAATTGACACCCTATCATCAAAATTGAAAGAGCTAGAGGAGCAAGATCAAAAAAAGTCAAAACCTAGCAGAAGACAAGAAATAACTAAGATCAGAGCAGAACTGAAGGAGATAGAGACACAAAAAACCCTTCAAAAAATCAATAAATCCAGGAGCTGGTTTTTCGAAAAGGTCAACAAAACAGACAGACCACTAGCCAGATTAATAAAAAAGAAAAGAGAAAATAATCAAATAGATGCAATAAAAAACGATAAAGGGGATATCACCACAGATTCCACAGAAATTCAAACCATCATCAGAGATTATTACAAAAAACTCTATGCACATCAACTAGTAAACCTGGAAGAAATGGATACATTCCTGGACACTTGCATCCTCCCAAGCCTAAACCAGGAAAAAGTCAAAACCCTGAATAGACCAGTAACAAGGTCTGAAGCTGAGGCAGCAATTAAGAGCCTACCACCCAAAAAAAGCCCAGGTCCAGATGGGTTCACAGCCAAATTCTACCAGACATACAAAGAGGAGTTGGTACCATTCCTTCTGAAACTATTCCAAACAATCCAGAAAGATCATTTTATGAGGCCAACATCATCTTGATACTAAAACTCGGCAGAGACTCAACAAAGTGGCAGCTAGCCACCTTCCTACCTCTCCAGCGCTCGGCAGTTTCCGTCACTGCCACCCACCACAGCGAGGCAAGCCGTGGTACCACAGGCTCCAGCCTCCAGCATGCGGCAGACGGCTCTTCCTTCTCCTGGCATGGAGCAGCTGGGAGAGCAAAGCCAGAAAAACCTAGAACGGGACACAGAGAGTGGTAGCGTTAGACCCCCACCTTGTCATGCTGGCCCTTGCCCTGTGCTTACCCTTGCCCTGTGCTTGCCCTGCCCTTGCTATGGTCCTGCCTTTGCTATGGCCCTGCCCTGTGCTATCTTAGCCCTGCTCTGCTGTGACCCTACACTGCCCTGGCCCTGCCTTTGCTTTCTCCTGGTCTTGGTTCTGCCCCGACACTGCCCTTGCCCTGGAACCTCCCCAATCCTGCCCTTGCTCTGGCCTTGTCCCTGACCCAAACTTGCCCTAGCCCTAAACTGACACTGGCAATGCCCTGGATCTGAAATGGCCGCGCACTGGCAGTGGACCCAACCTATGTCTGCTTTGACTCTGGCCCCTCCTTGGCCCTGCATTTACAAGCCCTGGCTATGACATGATGCTGATCCTGCCTGTGCCATTGATCTGGCCGTCCTGGCCCTGCCATTCTCTGGGTCTGCCCTGGTCCTAGCCCTGTCTCATCTCTGTGCTATCCTAGTCCTGATTTGGCCTTGACTTTGCTCTGGTCCTACCCTGGCTTGCCATAGCACCCACTACCCTGGTCTTGCTCTGCCCTGGCCCTAGCTCTGGTTCTGATCTGGCCCTGCTTTTATCCTGGCCCTTCTCTGGTCTTGGCCTTTGCCCTAGCCCCCTTTCTGGACGTACCTTCTTGTGGGCCCTGTTCTGTCCATGTCTCAGTTCTGGCCTTCCCTGTCCCTGCCCTGCTATCCTCTGGTCCTGTCCTTGCTCTACACTGGCCCTGCTCTGCCTTGGCTCTTCTCTACTGTAGCCCTGCTCTGATGTCATCCTGTGCTAGCTTTGTCCTTGCCCCGTCCCAAGCCCTGACCTTGGTTCTGCCTGCTTCTGGCCCTGGCCTTAGTCTTGGCATGTCCCTGGCTGTGACCCTGCCCCTGGTTTTTCCCCGACCATGACACTGCACTGGTCCTGCCCTGGCTCTGCAACTGCCCTGATTCTGGTCCTGCCCTGGGCCCAGCCCTGACTGGGCACTGCACTACCCTGTCCCTGCCCTGCCCAACCGTCTCCATGTTGGGCTCTGTCCTGGTCTCAACTTGGCCCTGTCCCTGGTCCTGCCATGGTCTTCACCCTGCCACTGGTCCTGTCATAGCCCTGAGCTTGATTTGGTCCTGGCCCTACCCTGTCCAACCGTGTCCATGTTGGGCCCTGACCTGGTCTTGACTTGACCCTGTCTCTGGTTCTGCCATGGTCCTCACCCTGCCACTGGTCCTACCATAGCCCTGACCCTAAATTGGCCCTTGCCCTGCCCTGGACCCTGTCTGCTCTGGCCTCTCCTTGGTCCTGTGGTACACTTGCCCAAGAATGGCCTGCCCCTTCCCTGCCTTTACTCGGATCTTGCCATTTGTCCTGACATGACCCCAGGCCTGCCAATGGTCATGGTCCTGGTCCTGTTCTGGCCATGACCTGGATTTGGACAAGTCGTGGGCCTGATTTGTCCCATCCTTGTCTTGGCCCGTCCCTGCCCTGGCCTCACCATGGTCTTACCTGTTCTGCTGTCTCCCAGAACTGACCAGACTGTGCCATGGCACAGTCATGTAACTGCCCTGACCTATCCTGCCCTAGATGTGCCCTGTCCCTGGTCCCTCCCTGGATGCCCCCTAAATCTGCCTTGGCTTTTTCTCTGCCCTCTCTATGACACAGCACTGGACCTGCCCTGACATGGCCCTGTCCTGTCCCTGCCATGTCCCTGACCCTAGCCCTGCCCTTATCCAGGCCCTGACCCTGGCTCTTCCCTGTTCCCTGGTCCTGCAAAGGACCTACCTTGACTCTGCCATGTCCCTGTCCCTGCTCTGTCGTGGTACAGCCCTTGCCTTGAACCATCCTGCCATGTCATGTTCTGGTTGTGTCCTCACCCCACCCTGGCCCTACCCTTGGCCTACTCTGGCTTTGACCCTGCTCTGGCCCTGCCTTGGTCCTTAATCTAGCCTTCACTAGGCCCTGCTCTGGACTTGACCCTACCCCAGACATGGCCCTGGTCCTACAGTTTGTCCTGCCATAGCCCTAGACCTTCCATGGCCCAGAATTGGACTTGGAGGTATCTTGGCCCTGAACTGACCTGGCCCAGCCGTGGCTTGGCTCTGTCCTAGCCCTACCATTGTCTTCCCTGTTCTGCTCTGTATTGGCAGTGAAGTGGCCCTGAAATACTCCATTCCTGCCATTACTCTGCCCTACACTGCCCTGGCTGTGCTATACCCTGGTCTCACCTTTGATAGGCCCTGGCCCTGTTTCAGACCTGGCACTAGTTGCCATTAACCTGGACCTACCTTGGTATTGGTCCTCCCCTCTCTATGGACCATCTCTATCCTACCTGGCCATGACCCTGCTCTGTCACATCCCTGGCCCTCCCTCACCCTGTCCCTGGACCTGACCCTTAGTCCCTGGGTCTCAAAAATAACCATTTCCTGAGTCCTTGCACCTCTGTTATGGCTCCACCCTGGACCTAACCTAGACCCTGGCCCTGTCCCTTCCCTGCCTGAGGCCTTACCCTTGTTCTGCCTTGGTCCTAATTCTATCCTGACTCTGAAATACCTCCAATTACCCTGGCCTTGCACTGGTCTGGCCCTGACCCTGGCTCTGTCACTGTCCTAGCCCCAGCCCTGTTGCTGGTGCTGCTATGGACATGACCCTGTCCCGGCACCTTGGCTGTGCCATTAATCTGCACTGTCCGTGCCCTTGTCCTGGTTCTTCCCTGGCCATTTTCTGTCCCTGTCCTGGTCTTGGCACCACTCTGGCCCTGCCCTGCCTACCCTGACTCTTCCTTGGCCGTATTCTAGGTGTGACCCCGCCCTGGCCATCACCCTAGACTTGGATGGGCCCTGTATTGCACCTGGCCATGGCGCAATCTCAGCACATTGGGAGGTGAAGGCAGGCAGATCTCCTGAGGTCAGGAGTTCAAGACCAGCCTGGCCAAAATGGTGAAACCCTGTCTTTACTGAAAAATATACAAATTAGCCAGGCATGGTGGCAGGTGCCTGTAATCCCAGCTACTCAGGAGGCTGGCACAGGAGAATTGCTTCAACCCGGGTGGCAGAGGTTGCAGTAAGCCGAGACTGTGCCACTACACTCTAGCCTTGGCAACAAGAGGAAGACTCCATCTCAAAAAAAGAAAAAGATTAATGTGCAAAATAGTTCCATGTTTCTAAAGCTGAGTGTTCTGAGCAGTATGTTTTGATTCCTAAAAAGTTTACTTACTGGAACATTCTTTAGTGATGCCCAAGACGTGAGGTGTGTCTGCTCTGTAAAGATGAGTCAGGAGTAATTAAGCAGCAGGGGGCTTGTCAACTCTGCCACACCAGAAATGACACTCAGCAGGGTTAGCAACAGTAGTCTCCCCTCTGAATCCACAAGGTAAAGTCTAGGAGGAAACCAGAATAGAGTTAGCCAACTTAGAAAGGAACTGCTGAGGCTAGGAGACCCTACAGGAAGGAAAATTCCAGAAAGATAGAACCTTCTGGCCACAGTGTTCTCACTTGGATAGTAATAATTAAAAAGAAGCTTTGTCAGCCATCTCGGAGCAAGCTCATGAGGAGAGACGGGGTCACAGAGCTGCCCAGTAGTTCTAGAGTTATGCGCTGTCCTGGAAAAGCTGAAGTTGAGGGGCCTACCTGCATCTGCATGGCAGGAATCAAGTCCATCACTTATTCTCCTCTCCCTCCAAACTGTCACTGCAAGATCTCCCTCTGCCCCTTCCTAGCTGTGTGACTTTAGGCAAGTTACTTAATGTTTCTGAACCTCAGCATGTGGTAGCTAATATTATTGTTTGTTGCTATTAAAAGTGGTTAAATCTTTATAAAGTCATGCACAGCCATAATCAGGTAGCACTGGAAGAGGCAAACATTTCCTATAACAGGTTAAATGGAAAAAAATCTTTATTTCCTAGAAGCACAAAGTTCAATAGGTGTTACTACAGGTCGCTAGAGAGATGGAGAGAATCTGGGAAGGAATTAGCAATGGGTAAAAAGTTACGCTCAGGTGAGAGTAATCAATTCTGGTCTTCTATTCCACAGCAGGATGACTGGCCTTAACACAAATGTATCATATGTTTCAAAGCAGCCAGAAGAAAATATTCTGAATGTTGTTACCACACAAAAAAATCATGACCATATGAGGTGAAGAGATGCTAAATAACCTGATTTGATCTTTACTCAATATACACATGTATCAAAATCTTCCTTGTACCCTCTATTGTATACATTTATATATGGCAAATAGTGTTTTAAGAAATATAAAGAAACAATGCCAAAATTCTCATGAAAATGTGAAACACCCCGAATTTCCAAAGTTATCCTGAGAAGCACAAACCATGTGGGATGTATCACATTCCCTGAGTTCTGATTAAATGAAAATCCCTAGTTAATCAACCCATATGTTACTGGTAAATACAGAGAAACACAGACCAGTGAACAAAATGAGGGCGCTGAATAATAAACACAAATTTATACAGAGTGAACACATCTTTCAAAACACCACCAAAATGACACAATAGGAAAGGTTTTCAAAACTGGATATCCATATGCAAAAAAATAATACAGGACTCTTACAGTATGAAATTCGCAATCATCAACTCAAAAGGATTAAAGATTATACACAAAACTGCAACCATAAAGCTCCTATAAAAACAACCTCGGGTATATGTAATAATTAGGACAACTTGGATGTATGCTCACGATTTGTAAAATGGAACAAAAAAAGCAGGGGAAAAAAACTGCCTTGGTAATGATTTGGTTTTTCCTTGATTAGTAACCAATAGCACAGCTAACCAAGAAATTATACACCTGTGGGGCCACGTCAAACTGAAGGGTTTGTGCCCAACAAAGGAAACAATGAACAAAATGAAAAAGTATACTAAAAACTGTAGAAAAGTTTGGGCAAACAATAAGTGGATAAGGGTAATTTTTGAGAAGGTACAAGCCGGTAACACTGCCAGCTGGCCAAAAAAACAAAAAAACACACACACACACACACACACACACAAAACCAAACAGAAAAATTACCAAACCAAAATCGGATAAATAATCTGAAGAGAGATTTGTGCAGACAGAAAACTGACCCAACATTTACAAAATCGTGGTTACCATTACTACTCATGAGAAAAATGTAGATCAAAACCATACTCAGATCTTATCTTACTCCAACTACAATGAACATTACAAACAGCTTAAAATATTTACAAGACAATTTCTGGTATGAATTTCCACAAAGGGGAACTGTTTGCGGAAATGTACATTAGTACTGACACTATAAGAAACAGCTGGGGTCCTGCGAACAGAAGAAAAGAAAAATACAATACCATCTAGCATTCCCACTACTGGGTATACATTCAACCTACCTGTTCATCTACAGATAAAGAATCAAGAAACTCTAGTATGCACACACTAGTGAAGATTCTTTGGCCAGCAAAATGATTAAACTGTCATTTGGAGCAACCCAGACGAACCTGGAAAATATTACGTTAAATGTAAATGTAATGAGCTAGGCCAAGAAAGACTAACACTAAATCCTAAGACGTCTATCTTAAAGAATCGGAAAGCACAATATTGGATACCAGGGTCTGGGATATAGAGGGGGAGTGGCGACTGGTCATGGAAGCAAAGTTATCTTAACATTAAAGGAATAAATCTGAGCATTCTCCTCCTCAGCCTGGTGACTGGGGTTGACAATATTGTATTTTCCAAAAGAATAAGAAGGGAGAATTTGAGTGTTTCCTCCACACAAAAATAACATCTGTATGAGGGAACAGAGACTCTGAGTACCCTGATTTGATCATCACCCAATCTATATGTATGAAAAGGTACCCCTAATTGTATACCTTCATGCTGTGAAAAAACTTAACAGAAATAAATACATATTGCTAAAAACATCAGGGAACCACAAAAGCAATTCATATCTAAAGGATTCCTGAGAAATACAAAGTGAGGACCCATAATCCTTCATATCAAATCACACTGCTAAGCTGCAGTTATGCAGGAGATACATGGTACTTACATGAAACAAATACAAAAACAAACCAAACCAAACAAAACAAAAACAAAACAAAACAAAACAAAAAAACAAATACCTAGAACTGTGGATAAAACAGGGAGGACAAAACAACAGCAACGCAAATATGGACATAGTCAACTAACATGGATAAAGACCACCACAATGCGGAAGGCAGAGTCTGCTCAATGAATACCTTTGAGAAAAATGATACCTGGATGCAGAAGAGAGCAACAGGACCCTTATTTTACATGATGTATGACAATCAACCCCCCCAGGCAAAACAAAACGAAACAAAAAACCGAAGACCAGAACAAAAGACCATCAACCACAAAACATTTTAAACTAAAACACAGGTTGAGCATATAGTGTGGGTGATTTGAATCTCTGCTGACTTTTGCAAAGAGAAAAAGAAACAAACACCCTGGAAGAAAAACCTATTTGATCATTAAATGCTTTGATAATTAAATGCACAGATATGTATTATCTTACATGGGCTACCAAAATTACAAGCATAAATTGCAAACATAAACATAAACCACATCAACCTGAAAAGTTTCTCCAGAGCAAAGAAACTACTTTCCAAATAAAAATGCATCCTATAGATTAGGCAAAAATTTCAGGCTATCATGTAATTCATGAGTTGTCATCTAGGATGTACACAAAAAACACTATAAACTAGCAAACGAATCTAATCCAATATTTTGTAAAGAACCTGAACAGACAATTCCGCAACATATACTTGAACAACACAAGGTCCTCAAAATTATCCAACAAAACAGAGAAATAGACCAATGGAACAGAACAGAGACTTCCGAGGCAATACAACACATCTACAACCATCAAATCTCTGACAAACTGACAAAAACAAGCAATGGGGAAAGGAGTCCCTGTTTAAGAAATGGTGTTGGGAAAACTGGCTATGTGCAGAAAGCAGAAACTAGACCCCTTCCTGACACGTTACACTAAAATTAACTCCAGATGGATTAAAGACTTAAACATAAGACCTAACACCATAAAAACCCTAGAAGACAATCGAGGCAAAACCATTCAGGACATAGGCGTAGGCAAGGACTTCATGACCAAAATATAAAAAGCATTGGCAACAAAAGACAAAATAGAAAAATGGGACCTAATCAAACTCCACAGCTTCTGCACAGCAAAAGAAACAGTCATTAGAGTGAATCGGCAATCAACAGGATGGGAAAAAATTTTTGCAGTCTACCCATCTCACAAAGGACTGATATCCAGAATCTACAAAGAACTGAAACAGATTTACAAGAAAAAAACCAGCAAGACCATTCAAAAGTGGGTGAAGGATATGAACACACACTTTAGAAAAGAAGACATACATCAAGCCAACAAACATATCAAAAAATGCTCATCATCACTGGTCATTAGAGAAATGCAAATCAAAACCACATTGAGATACCACCTCAGGCCAGTTAGAGTGGCAATCATTAAAAAATCTGGAGACAACAGATCCTGGAGAGGATGTGGAGAAATAGGAATGCTTTAACACTGTTGGTGGGAGTGTAAATTAGTTCAACCATTGTGGAAGACAGTGTGGCGATTCCTCAAGGACCCAGAAATAGAAATTCCATTTGACCCAGCAATCCCATTACTGGGTATATATCCAAAGGACTCTAAATCATTCTACGTGAAGGACACATGCACACGCATGTTCATTGCAGCACAGGTTACAATAGCAAAGACCTGGAACCAACCCAAATGCCAATCGATGATATACTGGACAGGGAAAATGTGGCACATATACACCATGGAATATTATGCAGCCATCAAAAACGATGAGTTCGCATCCTTTGTAGGGACATGGATGAACCTGGAAACCATCATGCTCAGCAAACCGACACAAGAACAGAAAATCAAACACCGCATATTCTCACTCATAGGCGAGTGTTGAACAAAGAGAACACATGGACACAGGGAGGGGAGCATCTCACACTGGGGTCTGTCGGGGGGGAAAAAGGGGAGGGACAGCAGGGGGTGGGGAGTTGGGGAGGGATAGCATGGGGAGAAATATCAGATATAGGTGATGGGGAGGAAGGCAGCAAATCACACTGCCATGTGTGTACCTATGTAACAATCTTGCATCTTCTTCACATGTACCCCCAAACCTAAAATGCAATAAAAAAATATACACATATATATATATATATATATATATATATAAAACCTAAAAGCTAGCAGAAGACAAGAAATAACTAAGATCAAAGCAGAACTAAAGGAGATAGAGACACGAAAAACCCTTCAAAAAATCAATAAATCCAGGAGCTGGTTTTTCGAAAAAGTCAACAAAATAGACCACTAGCCAAATTAATAAATAAGGAAAGAGAAAATAATCAAATAGATGCAATAAAAAACGATAAAGGGGATATCACCACAGATTCCACAGAAATTCAAACCATCATCAGAGATTATTACAAAAAACTCTCTGCACATCAACTAGTAAACCTGGAAGAAATGGATACATTCCTGGACACTTGCAACCTCCCAAGCCAAAATCAGGAGGAAGTCAAAGCCCTGAAAAGACCAATAACAAGGTCTGAAGTTGAGGCAGCAATTAAGAGCCTACCACCCAATAAAAGCCCAGGTCCAGATGGGTTCACAGCCGAATTCTACCAGACATACAAAGAGGAGCTGGTACCATTCCTTCTGAAACTATTCCAAACAATCCAGAAAGAGGGCATCCTTCCCAAATCATTTTATGAGACCAACATCATCCTGATACCGAAATCCGGCAGAGACTCAGCAAGAAAAGAAAACTTCAGGCCAATATCCATGATGAGTATAGATGCAAAAATCTTCAATAAAATACTGGCAAACCGATTGCAACAGCACATCAAAAAGCTTATCCACCATGATCAAGCAGGCTTCATCCCAGGGATGCAAGGCTGGTTCGACATACACAAATCTATAAACATAATCCACCACATAAACAGA
The DNA here is from genome assembly GCA_004027835.1 of Alouatta palliata. NCBI lineage: Eukaryota > Metazoa > Chordata > Mammalia > Primates > Atelidae > Alouatta > Alouatta palliata. Next base: position 1,643 of record PVKV010041220.1, on the reverse strand, counting down.
ACCAAAGACAAAAACCACACGATCATCTCAATTGATGCAGAGAAGGCCTTCGACAAAATCCAAAAGCCCTTTATGCTAAAAACCCTCAATAAACTAGGTATTGATGGAACGTATCTCAAAATGATAAAAGCTATTTACGACAAACCAACAGCCAATATCATACTGAATGGGCAAAAACTAGAAGCATTCCCTTTGAAATCTGGCACTAGACAAGGATGTCCTCTCTCACCACTCCAATTCAGTATAGTACTGGAAGTTCTAGCCAGAGCACTCAGGCAAGAAAAAGAAATAAAGGGTATTCAAATAGGAAAGGAGGAAGTCAAACTGTCTCTATTTGCAGACGACATGATTGCATATCTAGAAGACCCCATCATCTCAGCCCAAAATCTCCTGAAACTGATAAGCAACTTCAGCAAAGTCTCAGGATACAAAATCAATGTGCAAAAATCACAAGCATTCCTATACACCAGTAACAGACTTAAAGACAGCCAAATCAAGAACCAACTGCCATTCACAATTGCTACAAAGAGAATCAAATACCTAGGAATACAACTAACAAGGAACGTAAAGGACCTCTTCAAGGAGAACTACAAACCATTGGTCAATGAAATAAGAGAGGACACAAACAGATGGAGATACATTCCATGTCCACGGCTAGGAAGAATCAATATGGTGAAAATGGCCATACTGCCCAAAGTAATTTACAGATTCAACGCTATCCCTATTGAGCTACCAATGACCTTCTTCGCAGAACTGGAGAAAACCACCTTAAACTTCATATGGAACCAAAAGAGAGCCCGCATAGCCAAGCAAGGTCTCTTTCTAAAGGTCCTGAGACACAGCAAAATAACCCTAGATCTCAGCTCAGAGACCCTGGGGGCTCGGAGAGTCCCAGGTCCCGCGCTTTACCGCCGCTTCTCGGCCAGGCGCTCCTATACGCTGGTCATACACCGTTCCCGGCCAGGCTGCAGACGCTGGGGCTGCCAGGACCGCACAACCGCCACCACGCAGACTACTGGGGCCCAGATGCCCACAAAGGAGTCAGGGCCCAAACACAGCGAGTGGCCGGGAAGGAGCAGGGAGGCCTGGAGGGTTCCCGGAGGGTTCCCGGTGGGGTCCATGCCCCGCCACTTACCGCGGAGACCTGTCTCCTGCTCCACCATCGCATGGAAGCGCCACCACTGCTTCTCTGAAGCTCGACGGGACTGCGCCCCTCCTGCTCGCCGGTACCCTGCCGTCACTCCTGCCCGCCGCTATTTCCGCTGGCTGCGGCGCCTGCTCTCTGGAACAGCCCGGACGCACCGCTTTTGCTGGCTCCAAACACGCTGAAACGTCCGCTGGCTGGGAGCACACTGAAAACGCGTCTACTCCCTACGACGACCACTCGGTTTCTGCCGGGGGCCCTCGTGGGAAGGGCCATCCGGGCTTCCGTAGGGGCACGCACGCTAGCAGCGTCCTGACTGACAGGCTGAAGCACCACCCCCTCTTAAAGGGGCCGCGGCCCAGACTGGACAGAAGCAGCCCCTGGTTGCAGCACAAGCTGAGCCTCTGCCCAGCCCCAGGGGTGGATGAAAGGTCCCCCATCTCTCATCCCTGGCTCTAGGGCCCTAGAGGTCACGGGAGTGGAGTCCTGTGATCAGCTC
>PVKV010041219.1:0-11620 GCA_004027835.1 Alouatta palliata | reverse complement strand
GAGTAGCTGGGACTACAGGCACGTGCCACCATGCCCAGCTAATTTTTGTATTTTTAGTAGAGACGGGGTTTCACCATGTTGACCAGGATGGTCTCGATCTCTTGACCTCGTGATCCACCCGCCTCGGCCTCCCAAAGTGCTGGGATTACAGGCGTGAGCCACCGCGCCCGGCTGTTTTTTTTTTTTTTTGAGACGGAGTCTTGCTCTGTCGCCCAAGGCTGGAGTGCAATGGCGTTATCTCCCCTCACAACAACCTCCACCTCCTGGGTTCAAGCGATTCTCCTGCCTCAGCCTCCAGAGTAGTTGGGATTACAGGCGCATGCCACCACGCCCGTCTACTTTTTTTGTATTTTTAGTAGATGATGAGGTTTCACCATGTTGGCCAGGCTGGTCGCGAACTCGTAACCTTGTTATCTGCTCGCCTTGGCCTCCCAAAGTGCTGGGATTACAGGCCTGAGCCACCGCTCCCTGCCTAATTTTGTATTTTTAGTAGAGACAGGGTTTTGCCATGTTGGCCTGGCTGGTCTTGAACTCCTGACTTCAGGCAATCTACCTGCCCTCAGCCTCCCAGAGTGCTGGGGTTACCAGGTGTCAGCCACTATGCTTGGCCGGTTTTTTTTCTTATGAAAACACCAATTTCTCTGTTACATCTCCATCTCCAACTGGAAGGGAGAGAAACGTGTCTCTTTGCTTTAACATTTTAAAAGTCTTAGGGATGGAGAATATGGATTACTGAGGGGCGTATGCGTTTTACTCTTCCCTAAATTCCCAAAACTTAGCAATTCAAAGCCAAGAAAAGGAAATTATTTCCTGCTGATTTGAGTTCAGAGTAATATTTAAGGTTTTTCTAGTAGTATACTATGTCACCAATATCCAGATGAAATATCCTTGTAAGGACTTGCTGACCTAGGAGGTGTAGTTTCTGTTTGTTTTTTGTTTTGTTTGTTTTTCATTTTTTACACAGATTTTACAACTGGGTACCTCCTAAAATGAAAGCTCAATAGCCTCCACTGTTACTCTGCAGTAACCAAATAATTTAAAAGAAAAGGTCAGGTGTAATAACTCATGCCTGTAATCCCAGCACTTTGGGAGGCCAAGGTAGGTAGATCCCTTGAACTCAGAAATTCAAAAGCAGCCTGGGCCAAATGGCAAAATCCTGTTGAGATTGTGCCACTGCACTCCAGCCTAGGTGACAGAGCGACAAAGTGAGACTGTCTTCAAAAAATATATATATGTATATTAAATTTGGGTTTTAGTGTGAGAAATACAGCATAAGTAGAGAGAAGCACATTGAACATTCACAATTCGAGTAATTATAGGCTGAGCGTGGTGGCTCATGCCTGTAATTCTACTACTTTGGGAGGCCGAGGCAGGCGGATCACCTGAGGTCGGGAGTTTGAGACCAGCCTGACCAATGTGAAGAAACGCAGTCTCTGCTAAAAATATGAAATTAGCCAGGGCGTTGCGGCGCACACCTGTGGTCCCAGCTGCTCAGGAGGTTGAGGCAGGCGAATCGCTGGAACCTGGGAGGTGGAAGTTGCAGCGAGCCAAGAGGACACCATTGTACTCCAGCCTGGGCAACAGGACAAAACTCCTCAAAAACAAAAAAGAAAAAAGAAATAATTATAAAATGGACACAGGCAATCACCACTGTAGCTAAGAAATAAATGGTTGCTGTCACCTCAGGATTCCCCTCCCACGACACTTCTCTCCAGTCTCCAGAAATCTGTTTTTCAGTTTTCTTTGAAAAAATGACAAACCTACAAAAATGGTAATTATAATGTCTGCCCTTTACCTAGATTCACCAATTGTTTACATGTTGCTCCATTTGTTTTCTATTTTTCCCCTGAATCATTTGAAAGTAAGTTGCAGATATGCCATTTTACCTCTGAATACTGGTTTTTTTTGGCTTTTTTTTTTTTTTTTTTTTAAAGAAGCAGGATTTTGCCATGTAACCCAGGCTGGTTTTGAATTCCTGAGTTCAAGGGATCCACCTGTCTTGGCCTTCCAAAGTGCTGGGATTACAGGTGTGAGCTACAAGTAACCTTTCCTTTTAAATTAGTTGGTCACAGAGAACAAAACAAAACAAAACAAAAAAAAAAACAAAAATAAATTAGTTGGTCATTACAGAGTAACAGTGGAGGCTGCTGAGCATTTATTTTTAGAGGTACTTGGCTTACGCTCACCAGAGCCCTACGCTTGCCATAAAAAGGCAAGGATGTAAAATGTGTTACTGTTAACTGTTAGCTCTGTCATCTTGAGTAAACTTTTACTGAGCCTCAAGCTTCCTCATCTGTAAAGTAGAGATGATCTGGGAAGTAAATTATACACGAAAATGTTTCGATCATTATAACTGCATGTGCATGATAGCTAATTGTGAGTTTTTAATGGAAATAATTTGTAGCCAAACACTTGGGTAGCTTATTCATGTAGATTATACTTAGAGGCCCTTCATGCATTTTGTTTGTGGTGTATTTAGACTGCTTCATATTGTTTTAAGTGATTCATTCTTTTTCTACTTTCAGCAAATTCAGCACCCAACAGCTTCCTTAATAGCAAAGGTAGCAACAGCCCAGGATGATATAACTGGTGATGGTACAACTTCCAATGTCCTAATCATTGGAGAGCTGCTGAAACAGGCGGATCTCTATATTTCTGAAGTATGCACAACTCTTGTTTCTATATTATTTTATTGTATATAGGAAGTGTCTGATACCTACGTGTACAAATTGATGTGCTGTTAATAGTAGCTGAGGCCATACAGTAGAATTAAGGGGCTTAAATTTGGGCCTTTGTCCTGGTCTAAAACAAATGTGACCTTGACGGGTTATGGAACCTTTCTTGGCCTGAAAATAATTTTGTAATCAAGTTGCATTGCCTGTGTGATTTGTTTCTTTCTTTAATGTAGATTAATAATTGAGATCTAAAAATGGGATATTTAGGATTATGCATATTTATTTGTTATGAAAAAGCCAACCAAAAGCTTACATTTGGATAAATTCCACTTTTTTAGCCCTGACTAGTTCCAAGGTTAAAACAAACCTCAGTGAGTATGAATCTGTTGTCAGAATTTCCTGGAAAAAGCAGAGTATTTTTATTAGTAAATGATGTGAATTAATTTGAGATTACTTACAGAAAAGACAGAATAATGCTGCCGTCTGTGGGTTGGGACTCAGTGTCAGTTTTGACATGATTCGGAGTGGTTTGCACAGTGAACACCCAAGTGTGCTTTATAGTTCCCTTGGCTTTGACCCTGTGCTAGAGCATTGCCTGTTCTTCTCCTCTGCATTGAAAGGAATATTTATCCTTTTAAATGTATTCAGAAAGCCAGCACATGATATAACCTCTTATTCAAAGGTATAATGATCTAGAGTATCCCTTCAAAAATTATCTGAACTTTACCATGAACTATAGTTGCATCTAATTGAAGATGCAAGTGTCACTGTGTGTTTATTATAGGGCCTTCATCCCAGAATAATTACTGAAGGATTTGAAGCTGCAAAGGAAAAGGCCCTTCAGTTTTTGGAAGAAGTCAAAGTAAGCAAAGAGATGGACAGGGAAACACTTATAGATGTGGCCAGAACATCTCTTCGTACTAAAGTTCATGCTGAACTTGCAGATGTCTTAACAGAGGTGTGTATTAAATTTTGTCTGTGTCTGTTATAGTTCACCTATAGAAGATCTCTGATAGTAGAAACGTGAATATACTTACCAATTCAATTATAAGGTGCTATGTGGGTTCATTTTTGTGGCAATGGTACCTAATCTGTGTCTCTAAAAACTAAAATGAGGAAATTCAAATAATAGTATACCTAACTATAAAAGTAAAACTGGAACTTTCATTAAAAGGTTTATAAAGTGGAGATTTTGTTATTAGAAAGCTTTTAGTTATCAGTATTTTTAATAAAACAGGAATGTTAATCATTCTTTGGGAATTACAGATTGAGATTTCAGAAATGTAGATGACTTCAATTGTTTACATATAATGTATTCTATGTGCTCATAGAAAAAGACTTAAATCAGTGTAGAGATTGTAAAATGAAGAAACTGTCTACGTTAGCCTTCTGAAAAGCAACATGTTTCTACTGCTGCAAATTGAATTGAATTAATGGTTATGCTCCTCCTATTGTAGGCTGTAGTGGACTCCATTTTGGCCATTAAAAAACAAGATGAACCTGTTGATCTCTTCATGATTGAGATCATGGAGATGAAACATAAATCTGAAACTGATACAAGGTAGGTCGTAGAATACTATGAAATACTAGTGGTCGGGTGTGGTGACTCACATCTTTAATGCCAGCATTCTAGGAGGCTGAGGCGAACGGATCACCTCAGGCCAGGAGTTAAAGAGCAGTTTGGCCAATGTGGGGAACCCCCATCTCTGCTAAAATTACAAAAATTAGCTGGGCGTAGTGGCAGATGCCTGTAATCCCAGCTACTCGAGAGGCTGAGGCAGGAGAATGGCTTGAAACTGGGAGGTAGAGGTTGCAGTGAACTGAGGATTGCAATGAACTGAGACTATACCATTGCACTCCAGCCTGGGTGATTAGAGTGAAACTCCATCTCAAAAAATAAATAAATAAATAGTGTTTAGAAATTTAGGGGTGTTGGCTGGGCGTGGTGGCTCATGCTTGTAATCCCAGCACTTTGGGGGGCCGAGGCGGGAAGATCACATGATCAGGAGTTTGAGATCAGCCTGGCCAGCACAGTGAAACCCCATCTCTACTAAAAATACGAAAATTAGCTGGGTGTGGTGGGTGGGTGCCTGTAATCCCAACTACTTGGGAGGCTGAGGCAGGAGAATCGCTTGAACCTGGGAGGTGGAGTTAGCAGTGAGCCAAGATTGCACCGCTGCACTGTGGCCTGGGTGACAGAGCTGGACTTCATCTCAAAAAACAAAAAAGAAATTTTAGGGGTGCTTTGTACAATATATATTGTTGGCAAATTTTTTAATACCTTTGTATATAAAATACTTATCTGAAGATATAAGTTGGATAAATTGCTAGGTGAATATTGTTTGTACTTTTAGCAGTATTTTCTCCTGAAATAAGGTGAATGTTGTATTTATGGTTAGAATGATTCTGAAAAGTGAACATCATCAGTCATTTGGCGTTTATTGAATTACCAGGTGCAAAGCATAATGAGAAGCAGTAGTTTGATTAAAAGAAATTAAAAAAAATTTTTTTTTCTGAGACCTAATTGGAAAACAGTTTGTGTTTGTTTTTCCTTTCTTTTTGTGGAGAATGGAGTCTCTATTCTCCAGGCTGTTGCCCAAGCTGATTTTTGAACTCATGGAATCAAGATGTCTTCTCTGCCTCCCTAAGTGCCAGGATTATGGGCACTTGGCAGAAAACATGTTTTTAAAGGACATCACCACAGTTTGACAGCCTATATTGAGACTGTCTCTGCAGATTTTTCTATACAGCATACGATCTTCAAGTAAATCAAGAAATAAAGCTGACTTAGAAGTCCAAAATCAAGTTGTCGAGAGGGTAAAGAAAAAAAAAAAAAGAAAGCTGACTGCATGAAAATTATTAATACTTTCTCAGTTCAGTGTTTAACATGTTAAACACTGTCTGGAAATCCATAACCATAATTTTGTGTATGTTTGAACAGCTTAATCAGAGGGCTTGTTTTGGACCACGGAGCACGGCATCCTGATATGAAGAAAAGGGTGGAAGATGCATACATCCTCACATGTAACGTGTCATTAGAATATGAAAAAACGTAAGTTTATAGCCCCTTAACAGTGAAATTGAGGAGCTTTGTATTTTGAGTTACTTTTTTTTTTTTTTTTTGAGTGGAGTTTCGCTCTTTCTGTCCAGGCTGGAGTGCGATGGCACGATCTTGGCTCACTGCAACCTTCACCTCTCAGGTTCAAGTGATTCTCCTGCCTCAGCCTCCCGAGTAGCTGGGATTGCAGGCATGCGCCACCACACGTAGCTGCTGTTGTATTTTTAGTAGAGATGGGGTTTCTCTTATGCTGGTCAGGCTGGTCTCAAACTCCCAACCTCAGGTGATTGCCCACCTGAGCCTCCCAAAGTGCTGTGAGCTACCGTGCCTGGCTTAAGTGAGTTAATTTTTTGTGAAACTTCATTTCCCACTGTAAGGACAATGCTCCTCAAATTGGTTTGTGAAAGTTACAGAAAACAGCCTCTGAAGCTGTAACAAGGGGCAGGATTGGAGCTCAGTGAACTGTTTGTTAAATCTTAGGACTAATCCAGTTTCAGAAACTACTTTCTTCTCAAAAAATGTTTCCCTGTTTTCTGTAACTTTTTTTTTTTCTTAATAGAGAAGTGAATTCTGGCTTTTTTTACAAGAGTGCAGAAGAGAGAGAAAAACTTGTAAAAGCTGAAAGAAAATTCATTGAAGATAGAATTAAAAAAATAATAGAACTGAAAAGGAAAGTCTGTGGTGATTCAGATAAAGGATTTGTTGTTATTAATCAAAAGGTGAGAATGAAAATCCAGTGTATAAACCAAGTGTAGTATAGATCATCCTTTTTACTTTTAAGGTGAAAGATGTTGAAACTAATTTTTATTTTTGTTATAGGGAATTGACCCCTTTTCCTTAGATGCTCTTTCGAAAGAAGGCATAGTCGCTCTTCGCAGAGCTAAAAGGAGAAATATGGAGAGGTATGGGTAGCAGATTTATCTGATTAATTTGACTTTGACTAATTTCGCAAGTGATTTGGGATTATTTCTTTTTCCTTATGCTTTATTTTCAGGTTTTTCATCTGTACAATTACTTGGCATGAACTCTATTCACATTATTGTGCACCTGTCAGCACTGCCCATCTGCAGGACCTTTTCATTATCACACACTGAAACTGTAAACCCATTAAATAGTCACTTCCTGCAGATATAGTTGCTGATAAAGAAAAAAAAAGTTACTCCCCATTTCTCCCTCCCCCTTGTCCCTTGTAAACATTATTTTACTTTTTGTCTCTGAATTCGGTATACTTTCTCCCAAACAGCTCACTACAATAAAAAACTCTTTTTTTTTTTTTTTTAAAGATGGGGTTTCACCATATTGGTCAGGCTGGTCTTGAACTCGTGACCTCAGGTGATCCGCCCGCCTCAGCCTCCCAAAGTGCTAGGATTATAGGCGTGAGCCACCGCGCCCGGCTAATAAAAAACTTTCTTTAAAAAATTTTATTATTTTTTGAGACAGTCTTGCTCTGTTGTGCAGTAGCATGGTCTTGGTTCATTGCAACTTCAGCTTCCTGGGTTCATAGGATTCTCATGCCTCGGCATCCCAAGTCACTGGGATTACTTGTGTCTGCCACCATGCTTACTGAATTCTTATTTATTTATTTTTTTTTGAGACGGAGTCTCGCTCTGTCGCCCAGGCCAGAGTGTAATGGCACGATCTCTGCTCCCTGCAGCCTCCACATCCTGGGTTCATGCATTTCTGCCTCAGCCTCTCGAGTAGCTGGATTACAGACGCACACCACCACATCCAGCTAATTTTTGTATTTTTAGTAGAGATGGGGTTTCACCATGTTGGTCAGACTGGTCTTGAACTCCTGACCTCGTGATCCACCCACCTTGGCCTCCCAAAGTGCTGGTATTACAGGTGTGAGCCACCACGCCTGGCCTTGTTTTGTTTTTTCAGTAGAGTAGAGATGGGGTTTTTGGCTAGGCTGCTCTCAAACTGCTGGCCTCAAGTGGTCCACCCACCTCAACCTCCCAAAGTGTTGGGATTACAGGCATAAGCCACCATGCCCGGCTAATAAAGAGCTCTTGTCTACCTTTTGATTTCATTTGCTGACTTGGGGAGAGTGCTTTAAATGGAGGGTTAAGAGAAAAGGCTAGTTTTCAGTTGGTTGATGGCAAATGGAAAGGTTTAGGTTAAAGTACATTTTAAAATGTAATTTTGTGTGTAATTCTGAAAAATTTTCTAAAAATTACTTGTCTTCTCTTTGAATTTCACTGGTAACATCTTTTTAAAAATGCTATTTTAGGTTGACTCTTGCTTGTGGTGGGATAGCCCTGAATTCTTTTGACGACCTAAGTCCTGACTGCTTGGGACATGCAGGCCTTGTATATGAGTATACATTGGTAAGTGTAGTTTCTTCTCGAAGGTAATATAAGTTTTTAGCTCATGAATTATTTTTGTTTTGTTTGTTTATTTGAGGTGGGGTCTCCTTCCTACCTGGGCTGGAGTGCAGTGGAGTGATCAGAGCTCACTGCAGGCTTATCTGGGCTCAAGTGGTCTTTCATCCTCCCGCCTCAGGCTCCTGAGCAAATGGGAACACAGACCTGTGCTACAATGCCTGGCTAATTTTTTTTTTGTGTGATTTTTGTAGAAACAGGGTCATACTGTGTTGCCCAGGCTGGTCTTCACCTTTAGCCTCCCAAAGTGCTGAGATTACAGGCATGAGCCACTATGCCTGGTTAATAAAGTTTTTAGCAGAAAAATTAATTGAAATTCAGAATCAGTTTTTTGTTTATATACATTTTGAAGGTTTATGTGTAGTAATGGGAACAATTGGTGGGGAAAATTGCATATGTGGTTTTGCAAAAAGAGATAATTTATTTTAATGTGATCAAGTTTGTTCCTTATTAATATGCTACTTGTCATTCTCTGTAATGGCACAAATCCTGTTTTTGAAAATCATATTTCTTCTACACATAGGGAGAAGAGAAATTCACCTTTATTGAGAAATGTAACAACCCTCGTTCTGTCACATTATTGATCAAAGGACCAAATAAGCACACACTCACTCAGATCAAAGATGCAGTAAGGGATGGCTTGAGGGCTGTCAAAAATGCTATCGATGATGGTAAGATCCTCACTGTATTTCAATTGTATTACATTGTTTTGCTGGTCTGAAAGGCATGGCTGAATACTGTGTTCTTTTATCAGTAGTTTACACAGCCAGACACCATGCAAAAGCAGTCTTCCCTTGAGAATGACAGATGGTATGCTAAGGTTTTTGATAGCATATCATTATTAAAGGTGAATACAAATAAGTGAACTAATACCAATCTGTTGAAAGAGCTGCCAGCAGCTAGTGAAGCCATTCTGGTGGAACCATTCTATTTTGGTATATTAGTTGCTTGTATTGTGACTTTCAAATGCAGTACTTTAATTGATGTGGTCGTAGTGAATTTGTATGAAATTAATGGCTTTCATGTGGTTTGTTATTTGTAATTAGTTCTACAGTTTTCTTATTCCCCCCTCCAACAGGCTGTGTGGTTCCAGGTGCTGGTGCCGTGGAAGTGGCAATGGCAGAAGCCCTGATGAAATACAAGACCAGCGTAAAGGGCAGGGCACAGCTTGGCGTCCAAGCATTTGCTGATGCATTGCTTATTATTCCCAAGGTGTGCACACTTTTATCAGTTAGTCTTCAGATATTAGCTGATCAAACCTTTTTGATAATCGAGGCTTTATTCATAATGTCGATTTTGGATAAGCAAGTTTGATCAGTTTTCTTCCTTACTGTAGAACAGGTATTCCTCATCATCCAAATGTGTTTTGTTTCTTTGGGAGGCCTGAATAGCTGACGTTATAGATCCAAGAGATAACCTGTAGTTTAATATTTACAGTATTGGTGCGTATACTTGAGTACAGGCTTGCTTTTTGTTTTTGTTTTAGTTAAACTGGTAACTGTTTTCTATTATATACTAATTTTGAGATACAGTTTATGGCTGGTGTATTGCTGCTGGGTTTGGGGTAGGTAAGAGAGTTGATAGCAACTTGTGTCTGGTTATTCCCTGAAGGGAACACAAATGTTCTGTCTTCATGCAATGAGATTATCTTTTCTTTTCTTTTTTTTGAGATGGAGTTTCACTCTTGTTGCCCAGGCTGGAGTGCAGTGGTGTGATCTCAGCTCACTGCAACCTCAGCCTCCTGAGTAGCTGGGATTATAGGCGCCTGCCACCACACCTGGCTAATTTTTTTTTTTTTGTATTTTTAGTAGAGATGGGGTTTCATCTTGTTGGCCAGGCTGATCTCGAACTCCTGACCTCAGGTGATCTACCTGCCTCAGCCTCCCAAACTGCTGAGATTACAGTTGTGAGCCACCGCGCCTGGTTGAGTTTTCTTTTTCTCTCTATTTTTTTTTAACTATCAGTTCTTAGTTCCTGTTTTCTCAAGAATTAAATTTGTTTACTTTAGGTTCTTGCTCAGAACTCTGGTTTTGACCTTCAGGAAACATTAGTTAAAATTCAAGCAGAACATTCAGAATCCGGTCAGCTTGTGGGTGTGGACCTCAACACAGGTAAGAGAATGCAGTTGCTTGCAGAGGGAAAACTAGATATCATACATGTGAGTTGAAGCCAGGAAAGATTAAAAATGGGACCAAAAAAAAGTCTTGCTTTGCAATTTGACACCAGTACCATTAGGGAACTCTGGGTTCTCTAAAATGGGATAAACTAGAATATTAATAAAAAATGGAATGACTAGTTATTACAATTAAGGGAATAGAGTAGACACGAATACTTTTGGGATACGGTTTTGTTGGAGATGTTGAGTGGCGGTAGATGGTTCAGATTAATGTTGAAGGATTTTCATACTGTATTGCCTTACTCAGTCTTGAATCAAGTACGATGATAAGAAAATAGATATGTGATTATATTCATGGGTGAAAAACAGCTAAAGATAGCAAATAATGCCAGAAAAGGGGATCTAGAAATCTAATGAAGTGGTGACAGCCTTAATCTTAAGTCCCTGTAACAAAACAACACATACAAGTACACAGTAGGAGACAGATAATGGGTACATCCATGCAGTATGTACAAGACCTGTTGTCAACATTATTTAATAGAAAAGGTTTCTGGAATGAGGGAAATGATAGTCCATTTTAGCTAGATTATAGTTGAAGTGCTCTACGTTAGTGTGGGTAAACAGAAATGTATCCAGAAGAGAGTAGGGGTGTTCAGGTCTTTTAAATGGAAGTCAGACGCTCATCAAATATGGTGAATAAGGGTCATGATTTAGAGGAGAAAATTGGGCTAACAGAGAAGGTTTTAATTCTCATAGTTAATAGTGGAGGAAATGAGTGATCAGTGATAAGCAAAGCCGCACACAGTATTGTTGGTTCTTGGGACTGATCTAAGATTTGGTTGCCTTTTAGGTGAGCCAATGGTAGCAGCAGAAGTAGGCGTATGGGATAACTATTGTGTAAAGAAACAGCTTCTTCACTCCTGGTAAGTTTGGGAAAATGAAAACTAAACTATCAGAGAATCATCATACGCTTTTCATTTGATGTATTCTGTTTAGTTGTTCCTTTTCCTCCACAAATAATGTAATCAGCTGGAAGTATGGAAGCTAAACTAGCCAGAGCGCTGATGTGTAGAGGGAAGGGGAAATTTAATTGGATGTAATGTGCGCAGCTTAGTTGGAAGTGGGAAGTTGAGTCCAATTAGGGCTTCTAATCATCTAAGCCGTCTAATTTTTGTCCCCCTTTCAGCACTGTGATTGCCACCAACATTCTCTTGGTTGATGAGATCATGCGAGCTGGAATGTCTTCTCTGAAAGGTTGAATTGAAGCTTCCTCTGTATCTGGATCTTGAAGACTCTGCAAAGTGATCCTAAGGAATACAGCTGTGGAATTTTTGTCCAAGCTTCAAATCATTTTCAAAGGAATTTCCCATATGAAAAAAGGAGAGAA
>PVKV010041218.1:0-11510 GCA_004027835.1 Alouatta palliata | reverse complement strand
TGAGCCACCGCGCCCGGCCCTTTCCCTCCTCTCTTTATCTCTTTGAGGGAATCTCATTCTCTCACCCAGGCTGGAGTGCAGTGGTGCAATCGTGGCTCACTGCAACCTCCACCTCCCGGGTTCAAGTGATTCTCCTGCCTCAGCCTCCAGAGTAGCTGGGACTACAGGTGCCCACCACCATGCCTGGCTAATTTTGTATTATTAGTAGAGATGGAGTTTCACGATATTGGCCAGGCTGGTCTCGAACTCCTGACCTCATGATCTGCCAGCCTCAGCCTCCCAAAGTGCTGGGATTACAGGTGTGAGCCACTGTGCCCGACCACAGTATCAGTTATTTTCCATGACTGATTCTACACTGCAGGATCCCTGGGCAGTGAGAGGGAGCACAGCCACCCACGCCCTCCCTGCGTTTCCTGCTGGTCCACAAGCCTGCATTGGTGAGGGATGAGTGAACTCTAGAAAGGGGAGAGGGTCTGAACCCGCGAGGCTGGAGGGAAAGAAGCATCTCTGCCTGCAGCATCTTTCTCAGAAGCGATGTTCACGAGATGAGCGTTGGCTCCAGACAGCTGAGAGTTGGGGGCTTCTGTGCACCTCCACGGGGCAAGACATTCTCCTTCCTTCATCTTCACCTTCCTCCTATTTCTGAGCATCATTACCTGGCAGCAAACTCTGTTTGGAGGTGAATTTGGGCTCAAAGGAGGATTTCTAGGGCAAGGAGAAATCGTTCTGAGAACAGGGAATTTGATAGCGTTTCAGGAGTTTTTGACGATTGTCTCTGGAAAAGTGCTGTGGCTGAGGCCCAATTCTGCTGGCTGGCTTTTTGCAAGTCTTTCAGATCTGTCCAGGTCACCTCTTGAGAAGAACAGACTGATAATTTTTTCATCCGTTTTTCTCAACCCCTGGAGGAAGAGCAACTCTCAACACTCCTTGCTTTGATGTCTCGTTTCTCTGAGATCCGTGAACATTCTACGTTGGTTGCTTTGTTCAGTTTTGAAAGTAACATTGGCTACATCTCCCTTAGACAATGAGTTTACCCAAATGTTAAGCAGACTTTGGGATTTAGAAACACAGGCACACAGGCACGCATGAGTGCATACACAGACACACACGCATACACACTTTAAAGCCAACACACAGAGGTTTCCTCTGCAGGCGCAGACACAGGTTACAAGTGGTGTGGAAGTGTGTCTCAGCCTTTCATCACCTGCGCGTATCCCTCCATTTGTATAAGTGCATAGGTGGGGATATTGTTTTTCTTTTATGTATTTGCAGGTTGAATGCAGGTTCAGATTTTAACAAGAGCATTTATGAAGCACATTTACAGGACATTTACTGTGTAAAGCACATTTGCTATAGGGTAGCTTTACACAGTAGGGTCAGGTCAGGGTGTCTGCAGGTTGGGTTTCCGATGCTCATTTAGCAGAGCCATGATATTCTTGGAGAGGCTGCAACTGGTCTCTGCCTTGCCATGCATGTCCATTTCCAATCTGGGAAATGAGGATATTCTTTGTTTTCCACCTGCCCATACTAAACATGATTGTCTTCTTTTGAAAATATAAAAGCAGGACCGGATGTGGTGGTTCACGCCTGTAATCCCAGCACTTTGGGAGGCCGAGGCAGGTGGATCACCTGAGGTCAGGAGTTCAAGACCAGCTTGACCAACATGGTGAAACCCTGTCTCTACTAAAAATACAAAAATTAGCTGGGCATGGTGGTGGGCATCTGTAATCCCAGCTACCTGGGTGGGAGGCTGAGGCAAGAGAATTGCTCAAACCTGGGAGGCAGAGGTTGCAGTGAGCCAAGATTGCACCATTGCACTCCAGCCTGGCAACAGAGCAAGGCTTCATCTAAAAAAAAAAAAAAAAAAAAAAAAGAAAGAAAGAAAGAAAGAAAAGAAAATATAAAACCACAAAGATATGCTCAGTGTGGTAAATGTAGAAGACGTAGGATAAGCAAGGAGCATATGTTTTAAAAAATCGTTAACATCCCACAATCACTCTTCTACTTAATGATGATTCCCACCCAATTAACTATCGCTAAACAAGGGTGATGTGCATCTTTTATGTCATTGACACCTTAGGGCATAGTCCTGCTGATATTACTCGTCTTTGCTCTTGATTGCATGGGGACTTTTGCTTAGTTTTTCTAAAAGGGATGTTAACACTCCTGCAGGTACACAGAAAAGCCATAAATCAATCCTGAAAACTGTCGTATATAGTGCCAGCATCTTCTGAACATTTTTAGATAATTGGTTGTTAATTGTGAGGTTGGTTTGATGATCTCTCATTTGCTTCTTTTCCTCTAGGGCATACAAAGGGGAGAGTGGTGATGCTACTGCCACAGCGGACATTACTAATTGCCTGGCCAAGTTTAAGCAATGTATACATTCTGAAATTAAAAAGACCTATTCTGAGAAAATCATAAACAGAATGCATTCCCTATGTTCCTGGGAAAAACAAAACCCTTTTTAAATCTTAGTCTAAGAGATCAAAACTTCTTCCCCCGACTTTCTGCTGGAGGCTTATTATATTTATATTTGACTTTCTCTTTGCCTGTCAATAGGCACAAATATATATTTCAAGTGGGTTCTAGGCTTTCAAAAATAATTTTAAAAATGATACATTTAGAAAAGCAATGGAGCAGAAAATTCCTCCCTCTAGAAGAGAAATGGTGCATATGCATTTTCTGACTGTGCACTCCAGACATCTACTAACAGGCCTGTCCAGGTCTGTTTCACAACCCGCAAAAACCTCCTGGGGAGACTCGTCTATATATGGTTTAAGTAAAAGTAGGACGCAGAGTCTATCTTTTTCCTGAAGAAAGTAGCTGCAGGCAAAATCCCGAATTGTAAACCAGGCATTGCCATTTAGAGACATGTACTGCGTGGGAAGACGGCTCTGTCCTTAGACAAAGTGAAGCTCTCTCTTGTCTTCTACCTTGTATTTCTTTCATTCCACAGCAGATCTAACCACACTTTTTTTCCAGGGATATTTGTTTTCAAAGTTTTTATACATTTTGTTTTTTTGTTTTAGGGAGTACTTTTTTCATTTTTAAAAACAACCTTATAGAAGAAGCAGAAATGAAAAAAAAATTTAATTAAAAAAATACCTTATGGAAGCAGCAAAACCATCGCTGGGGTTAATTTTATTGCAGGAAAAGAAACTCAAGATAAAACTGATAATGTAAGTTACTCATGTGTTGTCCAGAATGTTCTATTTTGGCTGAAAGAAAATCTGGTTGTCTTTCCTGGTTCTTCGATGAATTGCTATTTTATGTATGTAGGTGGCAGAAAAAAAGAAACAGCGATATATTCTGCAAGCAATGTTACGTGCTTTAAAATTTTACCTTGGTGTATTATTGCATCTTTTGGGCCTCCAAGTGAAGGAGATGCTGATCTCCTTATTCAATCTGAGCACACAGCTACTTCCCGGGAAAAGCAGCTCTGAGGCCATCCCCTCTAAATGGCAATTGTCCTGGGGGCCCCTGAGCAGCAAGCATGTACCACTGTGGCCATCCTCATGCAGGAGACGCTGAATTTCTACCAGAACCAGAAGAATTCTCGCAACTTCTGTGGATATAGCTGCGATATTTATCTGTCTTTGATTTGAACAGTTTGAGGTCAAAATACTCATTCACTGTGTATTGCATCTGAATCAGGAGAAAGATGTATAGTGCTAATTGTTGCTAGAGCAAAAATAATAATGCAATTATTCTACTCCTTTACCTATTTCTCTTTCTTTAATCTTAGAGGAAAAGACGTGCATATCTAGTGTCATTCATTCATTTTGTATTGTATTTCTGTGATATATTAGGTGTTTCCTTCCTTATAAATAATGTAATTGTTATGCTCGTAATGTGGTAGGGTTAGTTAATCAGACTAGAATCTAAATGCGGTAATCCTAATCCATGTTGACAATTTGGCATTGCTTTATTAGCATGAGAGGTAAGAGCAAGTGTTTTTGATTATTAAAATTTGTGGCATTTGAGATGTTATTGGCAAAGATTCATGCAGAGGAACCCTGCCCTTTATGAATAAGACCTAAATCTCAGCCAGCCACTGTCCCTGTCATTGCTGTGGGACCTGAGGTCAGGAGGTCAGGAGGTCAGGAGAACCATGGGCCTGTCTCTCTGCACCTCTTGGAAGGCCCTGCCTCCTGTATGGCTGGATGTTAGGATTTTCTGTCTGATTCAGAGAAAGCCTTCTGTATACAAGGCTGGTGAATGCACCTGAAGTCAATGAGAAAGTCCTTTCCGGAAGACAGACTCTTTGTATGACCACATGCGTCTGCTTGCAAATCTCTCTCTCTCTCTCTCTCTCTCTCTCTCTCTCTCTGTCTCTCTCTCTCTCTCTCTCTCTCTCTCTTTGTGTGTGTGTGTGTGTGTGTGTGCATGTGTGCATGTGTGTATGGCATTAGTTATGCTAAAATGCACATTAATTAAAATGATCAAGCATCAAGACTACAGGAACCTCCTCCCAGTATAACTGTATGAAATATATACAAAACAATGCTCTTCAGATATTGGACAACTGGCAGCCCAGGGTAGAAATGTCTGAGAAAAGAGAAACAAGGTGAGCTGCTCTCAAATTGCCTCAGGTCAGTGCCTGAGAAAGTTTTCAGGCTGGCTTGCAAAGAGTGGAAATTGAAAAAAGGACTGGAGATTTTGCTGAATGGTGAAGTCTCAGAAATGAATTCAGGAGGCTAAGGGAGCTGCAATGTGTGAGGCAGAGCTCTTTAAGGAAATAAATACCTGAAGAGAATTTCTCAAATTATCAGAGGATCCTCTCTCATTTTTGCTGGAGAACTGACCTGCACATCCTTCAGTCTTGAGAAACTGCCTCCAGAAAGGAGCAAACTGAAACAATTTCTGGGCCCTACTCAGGGCTAGGAAGAGTTTGTGTGGACCAGAGTGGAGAGCACTCATAATAGAAAAGGCATTGGTTAGGGTTCTAGGAAGGGCCATGCCTTAGCAATGGAGCTAAAGTAGCCCTTGAGTAAATTACCTACCTGGATTACCAAAACTTAAATGAAATTTTATACAAATGAAAATGATCTGCAATAACGTAACTGCATGCCAGGACAGAGGCCAATACTCTTTAAAGGAATACAACAAAATCCAGCACTCCACAGTTCACAGTGTCCAGCATTCAATCAGAACTTACAAGGCATGGAAAGAAGAAGAAAAATACAAGTCACATTCAGGAGAAAAAGTAATCAATAAAACAGACCTAGAATTTGCAGGAATAATGAAAATAGCAGGAAAACCTTAAAATAGCTGTCATTCATCTTGACAATATACTAAATGATGTAAAGGAAAGCATGAATATAATGAGAGGGACGGGAGATATAAATAAAGACCCAACTGGAACTTTTAAGAATGAAAAAATGTAGTATTTGGAAGCCAATTTGCAGGAATGAAAGACGGCACTCCCAGAGATGTATAACGTTTGGGCTAAAAGTATTATTATGACAAAACAACTGAATTAGCTCAAGTTGATCTCTAAAAGCTCTGTTCTTCCAAGATAGGAACTTTGACCTTTTACTCAAGTCCTCTCCTTCTCCATCTGGCCCAGCAAATCAGAGAGGGTTAGCTCCTCTGCCCCTCAGCTGGATGAAACAGGTCTAACTGCTACTAGAAATGGCAGTCTTGCAACGTCAGTCATTTAGAAATGACCCAATTATAAATCACAACGTAAAACAATTCCTCTCACTTTTCTCTCTCTTTTTTTTTTCTTCAAGACAGGGTCTTGCTCTGTTGCCCAGGCTGAAGTGCAGTGGCATGATCACAGCTCACTGCAGCCTCAACCTACTTCTCATTTTTGAAATCCAGTAATACTTAAGATCTTTCAGGTTAATGCTCTCTCTCATCTCCTCTTCTCTAAGTGTGTAGATTTGTACGTCTGAAGCCTCCAAAATGCTCCTCCCCTCCCATCTCTATGTGTGCATGTGGATGTGGATGTTCATGGTGTGTGTCTATGTGTGTGTTGCATGTGTGTTGTGTGTGCGTGCCTGTAGATTGATATGTACATGTGTGTCATTCACCTTTCTGTCACATCATATGTATGTGTTATGGGTAGCACATATATATATTGCACGTGCCTGTATGTGTTGTGCACACAGCATGTGTGTTGTAGGTGTGTGATATTTGTGTGCACGTGTTGTAGGTCTGTTGCACATGTGTATGTGTGCTGCATGCATGTGTATGGTGATACACATGTGTGTGTGCCTGTTGTGTTTGTGTATGCATGTGTGTCCACATGCACATCTATGAAGATGAGTTTTGATAGATGCATGTTTGTTGGGTGTCCATGTGTCCATGTACCCATGTCTGCACACATGTGTTTGTGTGTGCATTTGCATGTGTGGTATGTACATGCATGATGTGTGTGCATGACTATGTTGTGTGTTCATGTGTATTATGTTTATATCTGTGATGGGTGCATGCATTTGTGTGTGTACTCACATGTGTTTGCATGCCTATGCTTGTGGTACATGCATGTGTACATGTGCATGCCCCGTTGTGTTTGCATGTGCATCCTATGCATAGCTATTGTCTGTGAATGTTTGTGTGTGGTGTGTGTGCACATGGGCATGCCTGTGTGTTATGCTTCCCTGGCTCATTGCCACTTGCTCTGGGAGGTCACCCTGGACTTCACACTTTCATCACCATCACACTATCTTGAGCCTGGATTTGTGCTATTCTATGTATCCATGTCAGGTACTCTCTACTCTTCCTCTTAGAATCCATCACATTTCATTCTAAAAACCTAGTTACTTGTCTGTATCACAGAGACCATGAGCTCTTTTACAGAAATGGTCACACTGATTTTGATACCCCAGGACTTAGTGTCACCTGTTAAATATCACCTGATGCTCGTCTTATGCTTATATCATTGCTAGTAATGCAGAAGTTTGGCAACACAAAATTCAATTTTGAATCTAGAACAATCAAACCTTGAACAAATACTGAGCAATGTTAACATTCTCTTGGATGGTGATGTCAAAACAAGGATAAACATGTCAACAGGGGATAGAGTTGCATTTATCAAAACACTTTTTAATCTGATAAGTAGCTGCAAAATATTCAATAATATTATATGCAAATGACCCATTTAGTTTATTTCTTAATCATCTTTTTCCATTGAATATCATTCTTCTTAGCACTAGACGTGATTAAATTTAGGATATTTACTGAGAATTAGTTTAGTTTATTGGCTCATAGACCCAGATGGGACATTTATATTGTTATAATATTTCCATTTCCTTTAAAATATTGTATTCGGCCAACATATGATGCTGTGTTTGGCAACGTACTTTAAGTCAGTTTGTTTCTGAGCTTTGCAAGTTTTCTCCAAGGCCAATCATGTATAGGGGTTTAATATTTAGGTAGTGACTTTTTTTTTTTTTTTTTTTTTTTTGCTGAAACCACTATTGCAAAATTCACATTAGCATTATCATCACAAACTGCTTGTGTGAAGGTAGCTTATGAACGGCTATTGCCTGAGGCTAAGAGCAAGCTGGCCATCATTCCCAAAGGAAAAGACCAGAAAAATCATTTATCACTTTATCTTTTTCCTTATCAAGGATTTCGTCTTGCAGAATGAGGTTTATCCCTGAGGCTGCTTGGAAATTGACAATTCGGGAAGAATCAATGGAGAGCTGCATTTTTGATGGATGAACCATTAGAAAATTCTACGCCATTTTTCCCATGACCTTTCCTGAAGACAGATGAATAGCCTTTCAAAGGTTATATTTTATTTCATGTTCAAAGAAAAAAAAAAGAAGGAAGAAAGGAAAAAGGAAAGCCTAGCCAGAGAAGGTGTATTAGAAACAACACAATCAAGTGAGGTTCTTTCCCAATGTAAAACACATAAATAAAGCGAAAAGGATGGTGGTGGTTAAAGGTATCCTATGGAAGAGAAAGAGTGATTGGCAAAGATCGCAGGAGCATCAGCATAACTCGAGGAAGCTCTCAGTTTCCTGGAAGACAACTTCTAACCAACACTCCTACTCTGTGAGTTATTTTCATACTTAATAAATCTAATTTAGTTACTGTCCTTCCGGGGCACATCTCACGTCAGACTCTTATCTACAGGGACATCTGTGACTGCATGGCCCATGCAGTATTACGAAGGAAAAAAATAAATAGATCCAGACGACAGCAATGGACCGACAATATGATGAATGGTATTTTAAAATACCAAGATTTAAATTATGGAAGGGCAGACCAGACGAGAGGGATGGTGATAGCAGATGAGTTAGGAGAGATTTCCTAGAGTTACTTAAGGAATTTGAATGTGGAAATGGAAAGAAAAATCTCTAAGAATCTAAGTCATGATAGAGGCAATCAGTGAAAGCTCTAGAATGAGTGCAGTTCAAGTCTGTGGGCTGTGAGAGACATGGTGCCTGGGTGGGAAGGGCTCATGGAGAGGGGAATAAGACACCTGCCCACAGGGAGGGCAGCTCAGACCATTCACGCATTCTCCTCCCAAGTCTCTCCCATATTCTGTAGGATTAAAATATCTTGAAATATTCAAAATATAATTTTATTTAATTGAAAGTTAAATAAATGGGTTTTGGTTTTATTACTTTGTGTTACTTTTATAGAATTTAGGTAAGCAAGAAAAAAAGATTAATGATTCTACTACTTGTGATTCTAAATTACAAAGTAGATTTGTCATTTACAGTAATGCCTCCAACCAGAATAACACAGCTTCTGTTTATTGAGTGACTACTATACTGTGTTAGTACTTTACCGACTGTGCGTTCTTCATTCTCTAACAACCATAGGCTGAGTGAACTCTTACTTTCTCCACTTTATAATGCCAAGCGGCAATATAACAATGACAAAAAGAGGTTTTTTTTTAAACTCTCAGGAGGTAAGTTAATAATACATTTTAAGTTCTTATTTTGAGAGATTTGCTGTCAATTTTTTTTCTATTTGTCACTTGTCTTGATAATTTCGTCACCAGCAAATCACCACCAGCCACTTTTACATTAAAGACACTGGCTATGTCTGCAAAATTCTAAAACATTCAAGTTAAAAAAAAGAAAATCAGTGAGCTTTCCAGTAATAAAATGAAACCTCCAAAATCAAAATTCTTAAGAACAGTGAATATTTTTCCAATTGTGACACCACACAAGTAAATGTCTGTGATCTGCCGATTCAGCAGCATATTTATGAACAAGTTAGTTGACTAGCAGAAATTAGGGAAAAAATATCCTCTAAGTATAGGTATTTACCTTATTGATGCTTTCTCTGAGCCATTAACTCAATAAAACCCACTTTGGAAAATTAAACTATTTCCTAAAATTTTGGAGAGTAAATTCTCCAAATTTTAAATCATCACTCTTTCTAACTTGGTGAAATCCTCATTGAGTGTGGACTGAGTGAAGTACTGAGTAAAAAGAAGTAAAAATAAGACAAAAGGCACTGTACTTAAGGGACTCAAATCTAATTTAAAACTCGAGTTTACAATGGAATGTAGCTACATACATGTGATGTTTACACAATGCTTCTCACTGTGGGAAAGTAGTAATATATTAATGATTACTTTATAGACTGACAGCATACTGAAATTTTCATACACTTAGGCTTCAAGAGATATTATTTGATTCTCTATAGATGTGGTTACAAATAAGATATTTAATAATGCTAAAATTTAAAGTCATTGTGAAGTTAAGAATACCTGAAAATAGTCTTTTCTTCCATAGAGATACAATAGGAAAGAAGCAACTGAGGGTGAGTATAAGTTAGTGGATTACGTGTTCCAGGCTTGGTTTCAAATATAGTAGGGAAAGAGTAAAGTCCTTCTTACTATTTAGAGATATTAACAATTCTATCACTTGCTTCACATAAAAGATGTCCGTGACGAGACGGGCAACTAGAAATGGGAAGGAGGAAACTGTAGAAGTATAGCAGAGCCCACTTGGGCCTTCACATTGAGGAGGATAGTAGATGACCCATGTGGACATCAGAGCCTCAGGGTCCCTGGATCTCTTATGTAGACATCTGGTCAACATCCATTTAAAGGAGAAGGTGTACAGGGCATGGGAGTGTTCACCAGTCTGCCCTTCTGTTACTATGAAGCAAGTTACCTGGGTCTCTCACCTCCCACTCCAGGTGCCTGTCGGAACAGGCCTTCCCACCCTACCTAACATTCTCCTCCAGGGCAGTTTGGGCGCATGTGCTCTTCTTTCCTCATGACATGGCTAGGACTGAGTTTATATTCGCTCCCCAAGAAGCCACCCTGATGACCCGTCCTGAATCCAGCTTTCCAGCCAGTACTGTTTCAAACAAAAATTGAACACATACGTTTTTTTCAATTTAGTGCACTTATTTATTTATTTTTAATTCTTTGTTTCCATCGGATTTTGGGAAACAGGTGTTATTTGGTTATATGAGTAAGTCCTTTATTGGTGATTTGTGAGATTTTGGTGTGTCCATCACCTCAGCAGTATACATTGAACCCAATTTGTGTTCTTTTATCCCTCACTCCCTTCCCACCCTTTCCTCCTGAATCCCCAGTGTTCTCTGTATCATTCTTATGCATTTGCATCCTCATAGCTCAGATCCTGCTTACGAGTGAGAACATACTATATTTGGTTTTCCATTCCTGAGTTGCTTCACTTAAGAATAATAGTCTCCAATCCCATCCAGGTTGCTGTGAGTGCCATTAATTCATTCCTTTTTATGGCTGAGTAGCATTCCATCATATACATATGGAATGTATATATATACACACACACATATATACACACACACATGTATATATGTATGTATATCTATCTATTATCTATCATCTATCATCTATCTATCTATCTATCTATCTATCTATCTATCTATCTATCTATCTATCTATCTACCACAGCATCTTTATCCACTCACTGATTGATAGGCATTTGGGTTGGTTCCACATTTTTGTAAAACAATATATACTTAGAAGCAAATTTTATAAAATATAATTCTTGGAACTGCAGTTTTACAAAAGCTCAGTGTTTCCCTTTACAACATAATAAAGAAAAATGTTTTGAAGTAGTTGCCTTCGGCTTTCTTCTTGGGGGTCTATAATGTACATTAATGTATTTATGTATGTGAGAACTCCTCCAGGAGAAACATGATCTTTATTGGTTCTCTCATCTTTATTTGTTCCCACTTTTTACACAGTTATAGGTCCACGGAATAGTTTTCTCAAGGCATATCCTAAGCATGAGTTCTATGGATTACAGTTCTATGGATTACAGATTAAGAAATGCTACATTAGACAGTTATGGTGTAATACCAGGCATACACCCTCACACGATGGGAGAAGCTGTATTCATAGTTTCGAGATGTCAAAAAGCAGGGAGACTGTGAAATATTCAGATTCCTTTGTTATTACACACCCTCCTTCTAAGTCTTCAGTATGCTGAGATAACATGAATGCCCAATGCATTGTACATCAGAAGCTGAGTATAGGGATGAGTAGCATAGAGGCCTGACTTCGTCACTGGAGCTACTGGGGAGGTTAC